>JASVER010000083.1:2282322-2404359 GCA_030449065.1 Oceanodroma leucorhoa | reverse complement strand
AAAAAAAAAAAAAAAAAAAAAGTAAAACACAAAGTAAAACAACCCCCCAAAACAAAAAATCCCTAAAATCCTGTCCTCCTGGGACATACTGTAGGAACAAAATATCCCCAGTATTGTTACCTAATGGGCAGTTATCAATGTCTTCTTTCCTTTTCTTTTTACTGTGTTCAGTATCTTCTTTTCTACCATTTTTTCTAGTCCTGTCTATATGAAAAAGGATTGATTTTTCCCCTGGACAGTGTTTTTTGTAGGTTCCTTTTATTCTAGAATCTGACATTTGAAATTCCTAGGAAAAAGGAACATTATTTGTCTATGCTTTATAAGCAATCTTTGCTATTGCAGACACAACTTTGAACTGTCAGTTCATTATGGATATGTGATTGTTTTCAGCTTTTCATACTCCAGCAATACTCTGTAGTTGTCTGGGGCACTGTCCCAGAGTCTAAATATTCATACGCTGAGAACTTCATGGTGGAGGATAAAATCCCTTAGAAAACTGGAGTCTGTGTTTACGCTACAGGTGTCAAAACAAAAAGGCATACCACGTTTGTCCTGATTTGATTTAAAAAAAAAAAAAAAATCCCTGAAGCAATGGGCCAACTTATTCCCTCAAATTTCTGATCTGGTGTGTTTGAATATGGAAATTATCTTATATAAGTGGAATTCATTATGAGAAAGTGAGGACAACTTCATATACCTTGTTAAGTAATTTCACTGTGCACTCTAGTAACAAATCTCTGATCCATGTGGAACGTATCACTGCCTGAAATCAATGCCTTTATAGTAGAGCTTAATACAATGTCTACTGACCTCAGTGCGAAAGACTTTATTTCAGTGGGTTTGGTTTGGGTAAAGTGCAATTGATACACAACAGTTCTGCAAATGCAAATCTGGGGAATATAAATGCCAAAGAGTTCATGTGATAACTCTATGGCAGGGCACTATTTGTGAAGACTGCACTGTACATATTGATACAGGACATTACAAAAACAGATACAATTTTAAAAGTTACTTTCTGATTTTGTAATATATTTTTATTAATGACACATAACACATTACTTCATGTTGCCGTAATTACCATTTTCTCTAATTATTTGCCTATTAAGATTGTTTTTGTCTAATTAAAGATGAACGGTCTCCAACTAAAATAGTGAAAATGTTCCATATTATTTCACTGTATAGCAATAATTTGCTAAGAAAGATAAATGGCTTAGTAACTTTGAACAGATTCAAGGGAATATCAGCCAGAACTGCTCTTAAATACCTACTTTGCTGGTTGGGAGCTCTGGAAGAGCAGAATCAGAACCTCGGAACCTCGTATTCTGTCCTTTCTGTCCTCCCAAGCTCAAGGGAACACTGATGGCCTCTGGCTCTTTTCAGCCAGGAGCATCTAACCTCTACCATTCAATTTAGTCTTCATAACCTTTCTAGCACAGTTAAACCGGCTTTCATTCTACTTCGTGGCATTGAAAAATAGCTATTAGGAAAGCTGCCAGCTTGACTACTCTGGCTGTTGGAGCTGAACAGTGTCAATGAAAGATGGGCCTTTTCTGTAGAGTTGGTCTTAGAACTTCAAATTTCAAATACCCCTACAATGAAATGGAAACAGGTTTATGATTTGGTTGAATTTCTGCTAAAGCTTGAGTCCAGCTGACAGTTAATGTTACATTTCACTTTAGGGGTTCAATTCTTCATTATGCCTTGGCAAAACTGTGGCTCCTGACAGGACTGAGATATGGATCAGAATGGGACTGATGGAGAATAACAATAAGCCCGTGGGTACCAACTGATGAGGGGAATTTTACTGATGATGCACAAGCATATTTCAGAGGCAGTGTGAGGCTGCTCTGGGCTCAGCAGTTTTGCTTATTCTTTCTGACTCATTGTTCTTTCTGCTTTCCTTCTGTTGATGCGGCAGCTTAGACATCGTTATGTAGCCTTCACATGCTCTGGTGCCATAGAGCTTGGCCAAGCTGCATCCCCAAGTCTTTCCAACCAGTGTTGATCATCTCTGCTGACTGATAAGTAACAGGGGGGTTGAAAGGAGAAGAATTGAAGTGTCAGTAACCAGAAGCAGGATCTACCTGTTCCAGTAATCTACCTGCTTGCTGCTTTCTGAGTCCCTTGAGTTATGTGATCTCAATGGGAGTAAGAGATAGGGAAGTACCATCCAGATCAGGGAGTGAAGGAGAGCAAGAAGGGGAGAACACAGAGGAAAAAGAAGGAAAAGTTGTGAATCTCTGGTGCCAGAAGTTATTCCACCATACCATGGGCCTGCTCTGATCTAGTTATGGACGCCTCTTCCTGTCCCATTCCCATGGGTATGCTGGACAGCATAGCTCTCCTGCAGGCAGCACTTGGCAGCTGAGAAAGCAGAAGTGCTGGCACAAATGTTCCTAAACTTTATGGTAGTCAGAGATTTTCCCAATGAAGTGGAATTCATCAGTGGATAGTTCTCTAGACAGCTTCACTGAAAGGGTGGTCAGGCATTGGAACAGGCTGCCCAGGGAAGTGGTGGAGTCAAATCCAGTTGGTGGCCGGTCACGAGCGGTGTTCCCCAGGGCTCAGTTTTGGGGCCCGTCTTGTTTAACGTCTTTATCAATGATCTGGATGAGGGGATCGAGTGCACCCTCAGTAAGTTCGCGGATGACACCAAGCTGGGCGGCAGCGTTGATCTGCCTGAGGGTGGGAAGGCTCTGCAGAGGGATCTGGACAGGCTGGATCGATGGGCCGAGGCCAATTGCATGAGGTTCAACGAGGCCAAGTGTCGGGTCCTGCACTTCGGTCACAACAACCCCAGGCAACGCTGCAGGCTTGGGGAAGAGTGGCTGGAAAGCTGCCCGGCGGAAAAGGACCTGGGGGTGCTGGTCRACGGCCGGCTGAACATGAGCTGGCAGTGTGCCCAGGTGGCCAAGAAGGCCAACGGCATCCTGGCCTGTGTCAGGAATAGTGTGGCCAGTAGGCGGAGGGAGGTGATCGTGCCCCTGTACTCGGCACTGGTGAGGCCGCACCTTGAATACTGTGTTCAGTTTTGGGCCCCTCACTACAAGAAGGACATTGAGGTGCTGGAGTGTGTCCAGAAAAGGGCGACGAGACTGGTGAAGGGTCTGGAGAACAGGTCTTATGAGGAGCGGCTGAGGGAGCTGGAGTTGTTTAGCCTGGAGAAGAGGAGGCTGAGAGGAGACCTTATTGCTCTCTACAGCTACCTGAAAGGAGGCTGTAGAGAGGCGGGTGTTGGTCTCTTCTCCCAAGTAACAAGTGATAGGACGAGAGGAAATGGCCTCAAGTTGCACCAGGGGAGGTTTAGATTGGATATTAGGAAAAATTTCTTCACTGAAAGGGTAGTCAGTCATTGGAACAGGCTGCCCAGGGGAGTGGTGGAGTCACCATCCCTGGAGGTGTTCAAAAAACGTGTGGATGWGGTGCTTCGGGACATGGTTTAGTGGGCATGGATACTGGGTTGATGGTTGGACTCGATGATCTTAGAGGTCTTTTCCAACCTTAAGGATTCTATGATTCTATGATTCCTCTTTCACAGTAGAAAGTAAATATAGAAGATTATGAAACCTTAACCCTGAAGTTTTCATGACACTGGAGATTTTTCAGAGCTGAACACTGATTGAGACTTAACTTCAAATGATTCAGGAATTGCTGAAATACAAAGTATTCTTTTTCAATAGAAATGAGTTCTTTCTTGCTTCCAAACTCCTCTAAATGGTGAGGTTTCACTGTTTTAATATTCATCTACCTTAGCAGCTTTTTGAATTAATATCGTACTTCAGTGATGAACGGAATGCATAAGGCTATGTACTTTACTATATCAGTCATTTTAGAGGAGGTAGGGCTTGTGGGTGGTTCCTATGCAATACTATCCTGTGTTATTAGAAGCACAGATATGAAAAAACAGAACTGATTTTTACTGTAAAACATTCGTTAGGAGTGTGACTGTTTGTGTGTGTGTAAAAAAACAATTGCAGTTGTTGATCCCTCATTTTCAACTTGCTTTTCCAGATGGAATATTTTGTCTTTTCAGATAAGCCCTCTGTAAGTATTAGAAATTTGGAAAGCATTGACGCTTTTAATGCTTGGCTATACATAATTAGTGTAACCATTGAATCAGCTTGAATGCATTTATAGAGAACATTACTATATTCATTTAAAAAACACTGATGATTTTATTAGAAAGTCAAGCTATTGACCCTCATGGAAGGGAAATGTAGGTTTTATTTGAGTTCTAGTCCTAATACTTGAGTCTTGAAAAAGTAAATCGAAACAAAGAGTTGTAAACTAGTCATTAGAACTGAAAGCATCAAGAAGCATTAGAATTATTTTTAAATTTGTTTTCACATTTCAAGGTCAGCACACTGATGAAGACAGTGTATTCTGTAGAGGATACTATGGGTAGAACTGTCAAAAATTAACTCCTTTTAAACAGCAAAACACAATTGAAATTTCCCTCGAACATCCTATTGACTTCCTTTTTTTTTAATTCTTTCACAGAGGATCTTTCTCAAAGCTGGAAGTGAGGAAGAAATCTTTGCACATCTTGGCTTGGATTATGTCGAACCATGCGAAAGAAATGCTTGAAACGGTTTGACAGTGTACATTCATCAGTTGACAGCAATAGTCTTTCTGTCTATCTTGCAGTCTGATTTAGATATATTATATGCATCTCTATGACAACTAAAAAATTTAAAAAATATATTAGTTAGAAGACATTATGCAAGCTGATATTCCTGGAAAAGAAGAGTTTAAGTTCTTCCGAATCCTTTCCAGTCTTTTCTGGTTTAGTGTTTGAAGTTTCTACATGGAAGTGACAAGATAGAGCTTGTTTTTTGGGGAAAACTTGAAACGGGTGAGATTTTTGCTTGTGATAGTCATTTAACATTCCCGTGAAAAATACTTGCTTGTTAAAATACTGACAGCTATGACAATACCTAAATAATACAAAATATTTGAGCTGAGTCCAAAAATTACTGAAATGCATCCTTATCTTTAACTGAATTTCTTAAGCATTTTGCTGAATCCATATATAAAATTGCTGCTCTATATAAGGCTTAACAACCTAGGCAGTAATTAGTCTGGCAGTCTAAGCAAGTTGAGGCTTCAGCTGTAATATTTTTTCAGGTGGGGCATCACTCTACAAAGACCATAAACAAGTTGAGAATTCAGTGAGAGCTAAAAACATTTCACAGAAGGGATTTTGGAAAGTAAAAGTGGAATAACTCAGTAGCAATCTTCAATCGTGAGGAAAAAATAAATATAATTTTGGAGTACTGATTTGGACTAAAGAAGATTCAAGTGGTGATGTGATGGCCCTCGATCAGGAATTTGAATAATAACCTGCATGAAAACAACTGCTTAAACTGTCAGGCTGGTGGCTGCTCTGGGGTGAGAGCTTTTAATTGTCTATGCTCAATTTAGATAGCTGGAAATGTATTTATTAGTAGATATATATGCATTGGAATGGAAGTTTACCTAAGTTGTTTGGCTTTGGCTGCTCTAGAATGGTATTCCCTCTTTTTGGCCAGAAATTAATCTTAGATGTGAGAGACTTTCTGATAAAAGTAATCCTAAGAGATATTTTGGTTTCAGAAAATTTCCAGGTAGCTCTTCTGACTGTAATGATAATGAAGAATTTGTAATACATTTATCCTTTAATGAACAAGGGCATTTAGTGCTTTAGTACATGAAGTTACTTACTGACCATTCATTTGTCATTTGTAGAATAAAGGTGATTAAGAACACTAAGACTGGTCAAATAATTTTCTTTCTTAAAAGCCTGGACTTTTTTTCCCCTGTTAAGGCTGATTTCACATCTTGGCATGACAGGGGGAGAAAGGCAGTGACAGGGCTGTGCACAACAATTATTACTACCAGGAATGGCTTCCCATATTCAAACAACGGCAATATTCCACAGCAACATAATCTTGAAGTTTTTACACATGCATAAAATATGCCAAGGTTTAGAAATGTAGTGCTTAACTACAGGATGAATGACTTAAAGTGCAAGTGCCAAAGATATTGCTGGAGAGGGAAAATTAAATAGGAACTCCTGAGAAGCTGCTTCCCCAAAGGATGATGTTGTTAGTACAGTAGACAGGATAGTACAAGTATTAACAAAACTTCCAATGTACAGTTTTACATGCAAGCACCTCTTTCTGGCTGTTAAAATAGGTAGTAGCTGTATTTTTGTGAAATGTATTCATTCATTATTGTGGTTAGACTCAGTACTATAAAAACACTTTGAAAATATCAGTTCACTTTAAATTATATTTATTTGTTGCCCAGATCTTTTAGGATACAGTTTATGCATCCCACTTTCTATCTCCTCTACTGCATTAATGAAAAATACTCTCATTCAGTTTTATGCATTTATTCACCAAGGTAAAATGTCACAGGATCAGGCCCAAAAGTGATTAYAGGAACATGAAGCCTATTTCTGAACAAAGGATCAGGTTTTGCTACAAGGACCTCATTCAATAAACACACCCATCCGGCTCACAGGTAGTGGGGAGATTTCCTAAGCTTTAGCAAACAACCTGAAACAAAGGCTAAACAGATGTAACAAATGGCTTTATCAGACTTTCTGCAAGAAATGCATGCTATGCTATGAATCCATTCTGTAATTTGTGATAATCCTAATTTTATAGTACAAGCAATTTAAGTTTGATGCCTTTAGTAGAAATGTAGGCAAGACTTTTTTTACAGATATAGTTACATGACAGTTTTGATACTAAGCAAAAGTATGCTGATTGTGTTTACTTGTTCCATTCAACCAAGGAATGGATTTTTAAGAGGACTGCATTGCAGACTATTCTAAAACCTCAGTCAGAGATGTAGAAAAATATGATAACAGCATAGAGTTTTATTCTTGCCTGTGCCAATAAACCCATCCTTTTTAAGTGCAGTTTTGCTAACTGAGCTGAAAATATAACCCTGCTTTCTAAATTGCTCTAACTAGAAAGCACTGGCATTATTGTGCTGCTTCCTGCTTTGTTGTGCTGATGTATGAAGCACCTTCTCTGAGTTTTGCATCAGGATGCTGACACTTAAGTAGCAATGACATTTTTCAGTCCTAGTGGAAGAGAACAAAAGCTACAGTACCTTATCTAAATATACTTACTACTTGGCCAACATTTATCAGAAATTATCGTTCCAGTTGTGCTGTTTCTGCATATTTCAAGCTACAGAGGAAATACGAAACATTCTGATTTCCACATAAAGAAATGTTTGAAATTCATAACTCCCACCTTGCCTGCCTATACATCACTTATAATTATACCACCTGTGGGGGAGAAGATACCAAACAAGTTCTGTCAGCTCCTTCAAGATTGGAAGAAAACAGCATATCACTTTATTCTTTTCTTTCCCTCAATTTTTCTGAACCTTTTTTAGAATATATTTTACAGAGAATGAAAAACAGGATTACTCACTGGATCAAGTATTATTAAAAATTACAGAATTGTTACATGAGGGGTTAGATTAAACAGAAGGTCAGATTAGATGACCAGGATGGTGTAACTATGAAGAAGATAGTTTCTGTTATGAACACCTCCACTGAAGAAGCTGGTACCCCAGGCACTATCATAGCTACTGTATGCAGGATGATCCCTGATAGCACTAGCCAAACTCATTGCGCATGCAACGGCAGAGCCAGAAAAGCATAAACTCAGTTTTTAGTAAACAAACTCTGAATCACAACATGATGCTTCTGGCATCAATTAAATCTAGTCCTACAATTCTGAACAGTCTCAGCCCTGTAATGATTTCAGTTGTTCTTGATGGTGCCAGTCTAATTAGAAAAGATAGAAATCATACGGGAGAACTGGGATGGAACAGGTTAAAGGAAAGAAAACCTTTATCAGWTGAGCATACCTGGATCCATGAGAGTCCTGAAAACTCCTTACAGCGTGGTGGAACTGTTGGAGTCAATCGTAATGAGCTTCTGAACTCATGAAGGACAGGTGAGGCCTGGGGGCCTGGAAAAGGGCAAACACTTGTAAAAAGAATAGACCGATGTTTATAATAGGAGGAAGGGAGGACAGAAGTTCAAATCAGTGCACTTAATATCTCCTAAATTGCTGGAAAGATTAATAGACTTTATTTTTAAAGCACCTAGAGGAAAATAAAGTGGTAAGTTATTGGTAATTTTGTTAATTAATATTTGTTAATCAGAAACAAATCATATCAAACTAATTCAGTTGTAAAGTCCCTGGAGGCTGATTTTTAAAATGTCTGTTCCTCCTCCCCTGCTTCTATGCCAAGGCAATTTGGCAAGTAGTAAGAGGAGAAGAATCATTGGTTTTATAAGCATCTACATACTAACTCTCTAAAAATTGATCGGTGACTCTATCTCTGGGAAAAACAGGTAGAAGTTAAAAAGAAAACCACTGTATTTCTTTCATGGTTTGTGGTAATTTGTGATTTGTCAAATATCCCAGATAATGTTTTCCGATGACAGACATGGTATAACATATATTGTATAGGCAACATAATGTAGTCATTAAAAAACAAACAAGCAAACAAACAAATCCAAATGCCCAATCATACAAATACTTTGCTACAAATCTCTTTAGGGAAAAGCAATGAGATATCCTTAGACTGGTGGGTAATAAAGTGCTTAATGTCATCAGTGAATCTAGGTGGTATAATATACTAAAGGAAGAACTTATTGTATCTACACAACTCTACAAAACTGGAAATCCAGACAACTTAAATATTCATACAGCTGGCATTATAAACTTCAAGCCACACAGACTTTCTGGAAATTATTGGAAGTCTGAGGACTGCTGCTATTTTACATCAATAACTCCAGAACTTTAAAAAAAAAACAAACCCAAAGATCTGCATACCCAAATTAAATGTGTTTTCTATAGCTTATGGACAGAATTGTTTGGATTTCTCAGGTGAGGCCATCTTATGCCTTAGTACGAAAAGTATTCTTTCACTTGTTGAACAACTGTTTCCTTCTATGATACTGTTTCCTTCAGTAACTGCAGTGAAAATAATCAGTCTTGGATCTAAAAGGTTAATTGAGGAAGTAAATGAAGACAGGGAGCTCTGAAAGCCTTCCATAGAGGTCAAGGTTCTGCTGGCATGGCTGTCAATCTAGCTATGAGACAATGCTGCTGGCTTTGCCTTTAAGGGCCCAATAAGGGCCATATCCATAAAAAGTCATGTGTGTGGCTACAGGTGAGTCAGACCTTCAGAGCTTTTCACTTCTAAATTCAGCTAATTAGCTGATCTCTGTCTCATGTCAAGCCTCCTTTTTTTTTTTTTTTTTCTCTAATATTTCATTTCACAAGGAGGACTAAGCAATCTTTGCCCCTGCTGTGTAGATATACTAAGTACCTTTTATTTTAATCAGGATGCATCAGATGTAACTTGGTTTAGCTGATGATGCTCCTTAGGAAGAAAGATCAGTTCACAGTCATGGCTAGTATTCCCCATTTAGGATCTAATTACGCAGGATTAACTGTCTTGTGCCTGTTTACAGCTTCTTTTGCATGATTTGTGGTATTATACATTAGGTCTATCAAATTCTAACTCTGGATTTGGTCTGTTTATTTTTAACTAAAAATTTGGATCTTGAATGTGGAAATGAAATGCCTGCAGGTGTCCTATATCTCTGCCATAATTCTACTGTGCATGTGTGGCCTCACATCTTGCTCAGGTGTCTACAGAGTGGGTTGCTCTAGGAGCACCTGCTCTTGATACTTAGAATCCCAAATCTGTCTACATGGATCATTTATTCCATGTTTCCATTTCAGTTCCTCTTTCCTGTATTCAACATTACAGTGATTTGAAGCTAGAATGTGATTCTGTGGTGGCCAAAATATATGCCAGCTTAAGTGTTGAACATTAAAAACACAAACCTCACAAACAGTATTTATCAACTTCTGTTTGTCCCTCATCTTCTCCCTGGTCTTTGCTTCTTTCAGTTTGCATGGTCATTTCCTTGTTTGAAGGTTGTGTGGAATGCAGTGAAATTGTACTTTGTGCCACCCTGGCCTAAGATGCTTTGCTGAAGCCAAATATTCTCTGTTCTGGTATCACCTCATACAATGTCAAATCGTAACTAGGAAAGACTTTCCTCCATGAATGCTGTTCAAACCCCTTCAGAATACTTTATTTAAAAATATATTTAATGACTGCTTCAATAAATGTGTATTATAGGCAACCCATAAAATCTAACACTGTTTTTCACCTAGTGCCTCCAAACAAATAGTATTCTCAAATACTGCTGGAAATACAGACAATCTATATGAGTTGCATTGTGGGGGCTACTGAACTACATATCCCTGAATCCCAAGTGCTTTGGGTAAATGTTATATCACTTTGTTGATCAGGGTCAATCATACCTGCAGCTGGTGACTGACTATGGGTAAGTACGAAGGCTCCCAGTTTGCTGTGTTTTAGTAAGTAAACACACTTATTTGAAAAACAAGCTACTTTTTTTATTATTGTTGCAGGCATTTGATTCTAGTTCCTTTGTGACCGTGAGGAAAAAATAGTGCTACATGATATATTGCCTTTTGTGTTGCATTCTCTCAAAATCAACATTTTAATTCAAAGGGATTTTTGGAAATGGTGAAGCTTCCCAATTCCTTTGCCATTATTTTTGAAGTTATAAGGGAAAAACACTTACATGAAACCAATTCAGAAGCATTTCTATTAAATAAAGAAAGCCTTTCTAGCAGGAGTAGCATTATTTCATGTATTTGTTGCTATATATACTAKTTCATGTGTTTGTTGCTATACATATATGCTATATCCAAATTATCCTAAGTTTCCTCTTAGCTTCAGGTGTCTTTTTCTCTTCAGGAAGCTATGCATTAAGATATAATAGAAAATAGCAAGAAAAGTCTCCATTTTTAAAAACTGGGTGATTTCTCTGCCAGGGGAAGTGTAGATTATATTACAGAAATTGGTGGTTGCAACATCRGGGGAAGAAAGAGCAAATAATAAAAAACTTATCCCAGCACTTAGAAGATAAAATAGTAATCTTTGTATATTTCTAAAAGAGAGATGATTTGGAATTGTCTTCACAGCTGGGTAGAGAGGCTGAGGAGTTTACATAGCTTCAGAAATGGAGCTTGACAAAGTTGTGTAATTGTGTGACTAGGTAGGAGTGTTTCTGCAGCTGAAAACTATTGCTGATGATACAAGTCTGAAAGTGTTCAATTTTTGGTAGCCTAAGGATGGGCTGAAAGACCATATGGTCCTGTGGACTGTACTCTATGAATCCCACACTTCAATATGCAATGGCTAGGAAATTTTGCTTTTGCACTCCTCTGAAACGCAAAAATCAAAGAGACATTGTTGAGCAGGATAGCTAGGATCTACTGCTTCTAGTGATCCTGAAAATCTTGTGTTCTGGTTTAAACTATATTATGATATATGAGTTGGTTTTCTGTTTTAAACTGGAAAACCTTTGGCCTTTTGCACTACACTTTTAAGTGTGTTAAAGGCTGCTAGAAAGTATTTTTGTGTTGGCGGTATGTGAGTGGGAAGTGGTTGTTCTGGAAACCCTTCTAGACTAGTTGCAGGGCTGTAGCTGTTGCAGAGAACTTGACAAATGATGGATGATATAATTTAAATCTTTCATGAAACCAACACTGAAAAAGAATCCAAATACCACAAATATCAGTATGTAACTGTTTGGACAAGACATCAGAATTACAGAGGGAATACAGGTATTTCTCTCCCATTCTGTCTTGCCCCTTGCCCCAGGTTAGATCTGACTTCATCAGGGGAAGAGGACATGTATCTGTCAACTACAGAATAAGTGCTGTCCTTCTACTCCTTGTTGAAGGGGCTTACAACCCCTTTCTTTACTTACTTGCCTGAAAGACCCAGAGGTTCCCTTTGACCGCATATGACCAGAAAGTGAGACATTGAACATCTTTAAGCAAATTTCTGTTGGAAGCAAATACACAAGTGTCCTGGTTCCGGCTGGGACAGAGTTAACTCTCTTCCCAGTAGCTGGAGGGGGTGCTGTGTTTTGGGTTTGGTAATGAAAGGAACGTTGATGGCCCACTGATGCTTTGGTTGTTGCTGGGCAGGGCTTGCACCAGGACTTTTCAGCCTCCCATGCTTTGCCAGGTGCAGGGGGAGCTGGGGGGAGAGCATAGCCGGGGCAGTTGACCCAGCTGGCCAATGGAGTATTCTATACCATGTGACATCGTGCGCAGTATAAAACTAGGGTGTGTGTAGGGGGGCTCTGGTGTTCAGGACACGCAACTTCGTTTGGGACACGTGGGGGGTGAGACGTTGCATTGTGCATCCCCTGCTTTGTAYATCCTGTTATTGTTATCATTGTTATTATCACTGTTCTACTTTGTTTTATTTCCATTATTAAACTGTTTTTATCTCAACCCGTGGATTTTCCTTTGTGTGCCCTCCCGATTCTCTCCCCCATCCTACCGGAGGGGGGTGTGACCGAGCAGCTGCGTGGTGTTTAGTTGCCGGCTGGGGTTAAGCCACAACAACGGGGCCTAATGAACCGTGTATTTAAAAAATGATGCTGCAAGCCACTCTGGTACATGTGTGTATACAGGGAAAGATTTTCAAAAGCACCCAAGTGAGAAAGAAAGTGTAGATGGGTGGGCCACTCCACTGGGAATTTTAGTGACAGATGGCTGCTAAGACAATCCGCASTAAATGATAAATGACTATACATTAAAGCCTACAAACTGCAAATAAACATAAAAAATGCCTCCAAGAAACATTTGAACTGAAGTGTAATGATCGTACAAAATTATTAGCAAATCAAGAATTACAAGCTGTTAAAAAGAAGAAAGGCTGAACATAAAATAAACATTCTTCTAACGTAAGGGAGGGATAAACAGGTATGAAGACTAATCAGAGCTGTCAGTGGTGAACTTAATATTACAATTATTCCAGTCCCTGAGAAATCAAAAGAAGAACCTCAATGAGATGTGGTAAACCCCCTTACAAGCAAGTATTTCTCACTACTCTCTGTGGGTRCAGACTAAATCCTGCAAAACCAAACTTTGATATATAAGGTAGGACAAATTAGCCACAGACATATTGGCAAGAATAATGAAAATGAGTAATAATGAGCTATTATGAGTTACAAATTTTAAGATAAGGTTGTAATATTTGTAAAACAATAATAGAGGCCCATCTGAGAGCTGAAGTAAATTATATTAAATTAACAGAGTTCAAGAAAAACAAATGATATTAAAATCTCATAGTATGATAAACATCTATCTCAATGAGCTAGTTGTGACAAACCACTATTATGGGAAATTATTTTTTAGGTAGGAAAGCGGAATAGTCTCTTCAAAAGTATCCAGCTTCCAGATCCTATAATCTCAGCAACTCCTTATAAAAGAAACAGATAGCATTGACAGTTATTCTTATTGCAACAGGAGAAATTAATTGGAGAGTGTTTGTTTTAAGAAGTAAATCATATTAAAAAGACACATGAATTTTGTAAGAAAAGAGTAGAGAAAATTTTCTATGGGCAGAGATTTACCATATGAAAAGGAATACTGTCATGTGTAACTCTTTCTTATAACAAGACCTTACATTCTTCACCGGAATCCCCCCAGACGAACTAGTGTATTGATACTAAAATCTAAATTGCAGTATTGGCAAGAGCTAGAAGTTGTTGAAAACTATTAGGTCTAGGGAGATTTTGATTGAAATAACAAGAAAATTGTAAATTTACTTTAGAAGACACTGGATCTGTATCAACAGAGAAAGGTGCTCAATAGTTTATATATAAGGCCATGTTAAATGTGATTCAGACTGGATGAATAATAAAATTGCATCACCATTTTAAGTTACCCACCCATGACATCTTTACTTTCTTTTTTTTTTTCCTCCAAAATTTTTCTCTTTTTTTTCTCCAAACTTTTTGCTTGTGTAGATGGGGAAAACTGCTCATTTTCCCTTTTTATCTCTTCAAAAAGAACACACAAACAGCCATATAATGTTGAGTACTAGTTGAATTTCACTGCAAATAGTTTATCTAAAAGCAGASAGAGAAGAGATAACACAATCTCAAATGATTAGGCTGATATATCAATCATAGGATGCCACTCGGTTCTCCAAGGGAACAGAAGTTTAAGCCTAAAATTCTTAACCTTCTATATATGTGATTCATATTCTTGCCATTGTATGGATTTCTTGTTGTAAGATGCAAAAGTCATGTTTTCAGTTTTGGTCTTCATACAGAACTGATCAAGAAAGTATTATTAGGAATTGTAGTGCCACATCAGACCAGTGGTCCGGTGCTGTGTCCTTTCTTTGATCTGGGTTGTTTCACAATTTGTGTAACACTTCCTTAACTCCTTAGTGCTTAATTAAACATGCCAGTCATTTCTGTGCAAAACCAAGCAAACTGTGTAAAAGCAAACAAATATTAAGACACCTAACAGCAGCATAGTGTTGGGCAATGATTGACTTAGATGTATGAGGAGATGGTTGCTCTCACCCAGCACAAACCTAGTCTCTAGGCTTCCGAATCAGGAGACCTGTTTCAGCTCACATTGTGCTGCTTTTAAACTGATGAAAGGCTTACTGTCTTTAAAGAAGGCTGGGCTCATTTATGCCAGCGAAAGAACTGGATTACACTTGCAATGTCTACGTGGGATGAAACTCATGGAAGAAAAAAGTAATATCTGACAACAGAAAGTTTGTTTGARTCAAGAAAAATCTGTAATCATAGTCAGAAAGTAAGCAGAGAGTTCATTCAAATATACCTTGGATACTGTAAAAACGGAATACTGTTGGGACCTGCATATATTATTTGATATATCCCTTTTAGGAAGTTACTTAGCAGGGTATTCCAGACACCACTTAGCAGCATTCTAGATTCCAGGATACCAAAATAATGGAAAAAATTATGTAAATTGAGAATAAAATCCAAAACAATTTGGATTTATTTTTTTTTATTTAGCAGGACCATCATCATTGTCTTACTTCACAAGAATAGTGAAGTTATTAACTTTATCTGCCAACACATTTTTCAGATTGCAGTTATTTCACTTTATTTATGCCTGTGAGGACTTCATGAAGTAATTTTATCAAGTTTTCTTTCTGAGAATATATTACTTAGAATTAGCTCATAGCTTAGAAAACTAGGAATTCTTACAAAAGTAATTCCATCTTTGAAGTTGCATATTTAACAACCAGAAACAGGATAAGTATGCACAGATCAAACAAATACAAKAAGAAAGTGTTATCTCTTTTGCTCTCTTTTTTTTAGTCGATTTTTGATAAGTCTTAACCTTTACATAAGATAAATCTTACCTTTCTGTGCAACTGAGAAAAAAAATATGGCTCCCTGATTGTATTATCAAACTAATTGATTTTTCAAAAGATGCTATGGCTATTAAAAATATCTTATCAAAACACAAAACTCAGTTTATGGAATGCATTAGCAATCATGACTGATAATGCAAATGTGAATTGTGTCACAGTACACTCAATGTACCATCTGCTCCAGAAAGAAAAACATCTGTTGGTAAATGTAAACTGYGGAGCTTATGTGGTATGCAATATGTTCAGCTACTGTATGGAATAAATAAATTGGACATTGACAATCTATTGTGTTAGAAGCATTCAATGAGTTTCTTATGTTGAAAAGAGGAAGAGCTCAGCTGCAAGTATTTTTGAGACAGTAGAGAAAATTATTGTGCCATGTCCCATCCAGATGGCTTTTGCTGAAGCCAGTCACTGACAGGCTGCTGCAATCATCATCTGCAGTTATGCGATGCTTTAACATAGCATGGACATAGATGAATGTGCTCCTCTACAGTAGAAGTTTCTGTGCTTGAATTTTCATGATGGTGATGACACTGCAATTTGTGATATTGTTGGAATTGGCTGCATTTTCTGGCTTATAGGATGAAAATCATGAGCATGAAGAATGTATATTCATACGTATGAATGATAAAGATGACTGTTGCATCTTTAATAATGATAAAGAGCATCAACACATGAATATAACTGTATTTTCAATGTGCTGCACTAATATAAAAATGGAAAATGAGCAGTAGTTTTAGAATTGTAGGGGCCATGCTAGCCCTTATAAAATCTAATCTAATCTTATAAAATCTAAAATCTAGCCCTTGAAAAAGCTGATTTTTTTTTTTTTTTTGATTTAGAGTATCCTGTTTTCAGATTCATTTGTTGAATTGATTTTAAGCGCTTAGGCAAAGAAATTCTCTTTTTACAACTGAGTGGGACAGCTGAGGCAGAGGTGAAAGTCTCGAAACACCACTCTTCTGCATCCATATGCTGTTGTAGAAAAGGGTAGCACCAACAATACTTCAGAAATTTCCTTAACAGCTCTCCATCCATTCCTTGTCAGCTCATGGAAAGTACAAAGAGTTGTAAACATATTTAACAAACTGTTAACTATGCAGAAATGCATATTTGAACATATATCTAAAAAGGCAGAAAACTTTTAAAAATGTCAGGATTTTTATTTCAGTTTAAACCTTTTTTCCCCTCCACATTTTGAGATGGAATTTATCATAATCTGTTGTTAAGCAAGTCAAACTAATGTTTGTGCTAGYGATGATTTGCAGGTTCTGCTTGTTTAAGCATCTTAAACTGCTAATGTTTATTTGCCAGGGAAGAAAACCCATTCTGTGGTATGCACAATGCTGGTGTTACTCCATTGTGGAGTAATCCAAAAGATTGGGAACCCTTGCTCAAAAAGGAGATTTGGGCTTCTGTAATTCTTCTCTGCAAGAACCTTTATGATGCTTTCATAGTCAGTCTCCACATTGCTTTCAAACAGCTCTTAAGCTTTTTACTCCAGTGTTCTGGCATGTCACAGTTTCTTCAGTTTTCCAGCATGTTCACATTCATTTTCATGCCACAGATAGCAATGGAAGAATGCTGCAGACAAAATATGTTTAAACTATTTAGAATCATAGAATCATAGAATAGTTTGGGTTGGAAGGGACCTTTAAAGGTCATCTAATCCAACCCCACTGCCATGGGCAGGGACATCTTCAACTAGATCAGGTTGCTCAGAGCCCCGTCCAGCCTGACCTTGAATGTTTCCAGGGATGGGGCATCTACCACCTCTCTGGGCAACCTCTGCCAGTGTTTCACCACCCTCATTGTAAAAAATTTCTTCCTTATATCTAGTCTAAATCTACCCTCATTTAGTTTAAAACCCTTACCCCTTGTCCTATTGCAACAGGCCCTGCTAAAAAGTTTGTCACCATTTGTTTGGATCAAACTCATCAGTCTACTTTCTTTGTGGTACTGCTAGTACCTGTRGTACTCTTGACTCCATGTATCCATTATCTGAGAGAGCTTTTTATCCTTAAGGATGTCAACTGAAGCGAGCCTCACAAATCTTTGTGTTAGTGTTAGCACATTTAGTCACCTGCAACAGAACTGACTGACCAAACACATAATGAAAAATCTGCAAAAATAGACACTAAAAAAAGGGTAAATGTAGCAGTTCTTAAAAGCTGTATGTTAAATTGTTTCCAAATATTGCTACGTTGTAAGAAGTATCTTCTATGGATTCATATTTAAAGTACTAAAAGGGAGCAATGTGTGGACTAAACTCTTTGCTAGCTATGGTTTCCCCAGGTGTACTACCAGTGGTCTAGTAAGAGTACCTCCTTTTAATCCATTATCTGTGACATAACTGAGCCACGCATCTTCTTGTGGTAGACCTTGCTTAAAGTTTTGCTTCTGTCAATCTTTTGTGGGACTTGTGGTTTATTCTCTATGCCCTTTTAAAAAATTGGGGCGTAGATATGTTTTTCAGGTCTCCTCTGTACAGAGATAAACTCTACTGTTGAACATAAAAGTTTAGAAAATTCCAGAGAAGACACGGGCAACAGTGTTTTTGATGAGCTCCAATTTGTCAAAAAATAGATTTGGAAATATGGACAGGTTCACAGCTWTCTTGCTGTAAGAAATAAAAGCATAGCCCAAGATATCAATACCCAGATAATAAGAGTGGTCTATCTATCTTAGTTGAAATAAAGATAAGTTAATAGAATTGACATAAGCCTTAAATATCAATCACCAGACTAGCAGCTGTCTTCTCTTTTTCGTATTTGGACTGAATGTTGGATATAGGAATGGCTGTGTCCTAAAGGGAAAAATAGCAGCTAAACAACCTTTGCCAGTCAGAATAACCTGCTTTATTTTTTTTGCTGAATTTAGATGGAAAATGTTACAGCACACCCAGTAGCGGAGATCAGACAAATGATGTAAGAACAATAAAAATGCCTGAGGGACAGAAGGTGTTGAAGAAAGATATAGTTGAGTATCAGCATCCATGCAGGGGCACGCAAACATTGCCAAAGAATTTGGCCTCTAAGTGCCAGCATATAGATTAGGAACAGTGCTGGGCCAAGAATGGAATGCTCTGAGGAACATCAGAGCTGAGCTTAAGCTCTGTAGGAAATTAAAAATCCCACAACAGCCCAAGGTCAGCAACTGACCACTGGTCTGCAAATTACAGCTCGACAAGACTAATATAGGCAGTGTAGGAAAAAGACAGTACTTTAAATCTCCTTGTTAGAGTCCTATGGTGCATGATGATGGAAAGAAACAAAGAAGTGCATAAAAAATGAAAGTATTTTAAAATTTTTATATTTGCTCAGTCATGTAATTCTGAAATAATTCATAGTAGATTTAAAGGACATATGGCCTTTGGATGCAAAAGACAACTAATTGAAAGCTTACACAATATAGAAGATTTCTAAGTTGAGTGATTGTCCTAACAGCAAATCAAAGCAAAATGGCAGTCAAAAAACATTTGACAAAAATTCAGAAGGTATAAAAAAATTATCAGCAATAAAGTTTATAAATTATTACTGCAATATTTCAGCTTGAGGAAACAAAAATAAAACTGTAGGTATACGATCAGTGTTTTTTATACTACTTAATGTAAGTTGCACACTGTGAATCTGGGGATCTTCTTAAATAGGTGTTCACGCTTGGCAGGAAACATGGAAGTGTGTGTTGAATAGTAGGTGTTGGTGACTGCTGTGCAGATGCAAAATACAACTCGATCATTGTGAATCTGTAGAATATGTCAGAAATCTTGTTTGACAGTCTTTGAAATGAAGGAGGAAAGTCTGAGAAAACAGACAAGGGAGTGAAATCCAAGAAGCAAAGGGGATGTGGGAAGTGAGGCAGTAGTAGAATACACAAGAAGTTGCTCTCTCCTGGGAGAGAGCAGAGGTGCTGGCAGTTGACAGGCCAAGATCAAGGGCTGTCTTATATGCCTGACAACAGTGAAAAATGGACATAGAAGAGCTGGAGGAACCAAACATTTTAAAATAATGCTTTAGTAAATAAGGCCTGAAGAGAGCAAGTTGCTATAAAGCTAAATGCAAATAAAAGTGTGAAGTAAATGAAAGGCTCAAAAGGAATCAAAGCAATGGCTGTGATTCTCCAGATCTCAGTTCACCAAGCAGTCTGCCTGTCTTTTTTGCAAGGCTGCAACAGACAGGACAGTGGGGGAGTTCTCTTCCAGTATAGGATGAGATTTAGGTATGGTGCAGATTGCCATGTCTCCTCCTATGTGATCACAAAAATCCTTCTCTTTTCTCAATCTATTTTAAGATAAAAACGACACATTGCAAAGCCAAAGTAGATCTAGGAAGGCTCATAGGAACCCTCCATTGCAAATACGTGATACAGTGGTTAAAACGGGATCAAAGAAATTAATAAGCATTATGCAATTCACCTCTAGTTATGGAGGAGGATTTTCTGTAGCTTTCATGTTAGTTACATTCTGCACTTGAAAATGCTGCATTATTTATTGTATGCATAAAACTTGATTCTCTAAGGTCTSTGAAGAGCTTTTTTATTAAAAAGAAGTGGCAGCATGTTCTGTTTCTTGATGTTACACCAACAGCAAACACTGAAGTCATGAGTGCTGCTACCTCCCTTGATTTGTATCAAGAGTATATTTAAAATTTACATTATTTCTTTTTTTCAAAGGATCATGGTTCCAATAGACTGTTGGATATTTAAAATGTGAAAGATGACAGGTTGATTAGTTTTTGTTTGTACAACTTTTAAAGCTAAGAATGTAACATAAATAATACAGTATGTTATTTTCAACTGGTGAAGAAACACAACAGCAATTACCTCAGAACATCAATCCCTGTTTACAAAGATATTTTGGAGAAACTATGCTACTGTGGTAAGAATATTACAAACTGCATTCATTATACCCAGTAGTTAAAATTAAATTATTATGAGCTATTTGGCATTCTATTTGGCATGGGAAATACCACGGTTTCTGGCTTTAACAGYTAAGTGGATTGTATTTCTAATAAAGAGAGATCTTGCAGTATGGTAAGCTATCATTTTCAGTTGGTGTCCAAAAGATATGGTTTTAGCCCTGCTGTAATTTACGTGTCTGCTCTTGTTTCTTCTCTGCTTATGTTCGGCTTCTTTCTACTCATCTATCAATTATAGRCATTTTCAGATCACCCTCATTTCACTAGTGTGGTGTTTGTTTGTTTGCTGTTGTTTTTGTTGTTGTGGTTTTGTTTTGGTTTTTTTATCCTGTAGTATCGGTTTTGTTCTTGTAGAAAGGCCTCCTAAGAGGTAACGAGGTAACTAGCCTCCACTTACAGAAGGCAGGCTGGAACTCCATCTGGGATTTAGCATGACCATCATACGTGGAGAATGCTAACAAATTATTCTAGAAACCTGAGAGGTCTCAGAGTCTCATACAATTATCATGAATTAAAACCTACACTGAAGTTTTCTGCGAGACAAATATTCTAGTTTTCCCTTTCAGAAATACTTTTGACACCCAGACAAGAAAGATACCCAAGCGGTGAAGACAACTTCAACAATGCTGTATGTTCTTGGCTCATGAATTTGTATATCTACTGGGATGAGTACTGATGTAAACAAAATCTGAGAAGCTTCAAACAATTGACGTAATGTTCTTTGAAACATCCAACATAATGTTCCTCCCTTACTCTCTCTTACAGAAAATCACGCTTGTTCACTAAAGGAACAGTGACTATTCAGACTTGAATTAGTTTTAAGGTCTGAGACAGCTTTGAAGGCTAGAAGCTTATGGACTATCAGGGTTAGAAATGGATGACTGTAAGACTCCTGGGAATCTCCCATTACGAGTGATAACCAGCTTTTGTTTCTCTTTCTGATCTACAGAAAGGTTTTTAATAAAACATGAATATGGTCTCAGATAGATTAAAGGATTTTGTGATCTTTAACATATTATTTAGCATTTTTATTCATGAGGCCTCTATGTTCAGATTTACAGAGCAAACAGAAGACAGCTTTTGCAGGTGAAGGGATTGGAAACAAAATGGAATGAGTCTTTGAACAATGGTTTAAAAAATAGTTTTCAAAAATTTGTGCAACATTTCTAAGGACAGTTTATTCCAGATAAATGCCCAAGTTGGATTATTCCAGATCTATGAATTTCTTGTTTTGCAGTTCTAGAACTTTTTGCTCCAGAGGCCTGTTTGCTCAATATATTGTTATACTTATCACTTCTATCACAAATTCTATCAATTTGAAGTCCCACAAATTTGGAGTCTCCCACATAATATTGAAAAAATGGTCTTTTCAATTCATTTCTTGGCATGTAGATGATCCACTGATACTTTAATTCTTACTTGAATCAGGAATACAAAGGATACAAATAAGTTGATGTACGCAGTAAGTTTAAAAGGAACAGGAAGGATCCTATCAATTTTGAAGAGTTCTTGRATAATTCTGTGATTTCCTGCAGCATTTGTTTGTCCTCTGCATACTTGCCCCAGATGGAACTTTATCTACTCCTGCAATTTCTGTCTGAGCTTCCTGAAGCAAATTTTCCTACTGCTGGAGGTAATTTAGTTCAGCACTTTCAAAGGGGTTTTAACTGTTTGTTTTGTGAAATTAACAAGCTAGATTACTAGTAATGAGATAGGGAATTATTTTTCATCCATTAGTGTACCGTTTTCTTCACATGATATTTAGATAATATAGAATAGCTACCAGCTGCATGAGTGCCTTGAATATACAACACGCCCAACCAGACAATAACTGGCAATAAGAACCTTTTACTTAATGATTGTTAGTATTTAAAACCTTTATAAAAATAACATTACTTTTCAAGAATACCTGGTACATCTGTCATTTCACCATTCCTATGATATGAGAAATATGACTGTGAGAAACATGTTGGGGGCATGGCATCAAGATATATACTAGACTGTTCCATTAGACAGGTTGTATAAGAGGTACAGGGAAAGTTATAGGCTGGAAAGATCTTGGTTTATTACAGGCTATGAAACTTCTGGGCTGTTAATGAACAACCACTACACTGTAGTTTCAGTGAAATTAATAAATAGTAGGACAAGTTATTTATTGGTCTTTTCATAGACTGTGTTTAGATATATTGAGGACCATTTAAATGAATGTGTTACCAGTATAACCCTAAAAATAGAATGACAGAATCAGCATCTGCTAGTTTTTGGTTGGTGTTTGTTCGTTCTTTGCTACAGTACAAACCAGAGCAAAAAACAAATCACTGCCAACTCTATAAATATATAAGAAGACATATCTTTGTAAATATTTAAATAATTGTTAAAATAACCTTCCCAATTTTGTACAATAAGTAGTGCAAACTGGCAAATATTATGGTTCCAAATGTGCTGCTTTCTCAGTTCTGTAATCAATGCAAAGATAGAAATGGGCTTTATTTTAAAAAAGGATTCACCCAAGTGTATTGTGTTTGTTTTCATGGTTTTGTAAGACATAGTTGGATGCTTTCTAAAGCATTTGAGAGGCAAAGTATCATTTTTTGCAGATGTGTCACTGGGATTTAAGTAAGCATGCAAAAATATTTGTACATTTTTTGGCTTGGTACCTAATAATTCTTCCTGAAAATCAACACATTTCATACCCCCACCCCTGCCACCTTTCTCTTGTACCAACACATTGATCGGGTCATCATCTGCAATGATGGCTGAACTTTCCAAGGATGTGGTTACATCTTTGCCGAGGTCACATACCACCATGCTGACCTCGAAGTGAGCCAATGACTAAATCACTGTTTACTACTTTTTTTCTGCTCCAGCAAGCTATGATGTGTGTCCATCAATGTTGCACTGCTATGGGAATGGAAAAGTTGTGCAGAGACTGTGCCTCCTCTGTGATGTTGCTAGACTCTGCCAAGCAGCCAGGAGTTGTCCTAGGCATTCTGTACGTGAGGAAATATCCCATACAGCTATTTTACATGGGTTCATTGTTGGACCCACTTATTCCCTATAAAGAACGTATCTTTCTTTAACCTGCTTTGGAAGTGGATTACACTCAATCACAAAAAGACAAACATACAGAAACATGGGTTTGCTTTCGAATGAAGCCAGCGAGAAAGAGCTATTATACTTCARACTACCACCAAACTTGTTTTACAAATGTTTTCCGATATAAACAAGTACTAAAACTAAAGCTTTCAGGGAGCATGAATGCAATATAAACTAGTGAAGAACAGCTGAACAAACTAAATTATTCAATTTTATACTTCTGTTTTACCAAAAATGTATAAAGCAGAAAAAAAAGTCCACACAAATAAGTGCCAGAATATAGTTTTGCTTTAAGAATGTACTTTATATCTTGGGATTCATGTTTCACACCAGATGTAGGATGTGCTGTACAGTGATGAGAGAAGTAAATATGAGCAGGGGTATAGTAAGATGGGCTGGCACTACGCTCTGCCCTTACTTATTCCAGTCCCTAATGAACTGGGCATATTTCTCCCTTTTTTAGTACTTTCCTTTTGCTCCATTCTGATAAAAGTCCATATGTGAGCATGGAACATGCCTAAACCATTAATACTTACATATTAGGATATCATTTTCCTTTCTCTGAAAGCAGTGCTGGCTTCTCAGAGATGATCCTCTTGATTATTCAGAGTGATGATTCCTTAGAGTACACTTAAATGAGAGATGACAATGTACCTTAGAGCCACTCCCAATCTTCCACTCTGTGTTCACATCCCATGACAATGAACTGTGGTAGAGTAAGACCCTGGAGAGTAATGTTTTTACAGTCTCATTACTATCTAGTGTATTAGACCATGGCAAAAACATAGCTTAATGAAAAATATATCCTGTTACAGTGAATGATCACTTGGCAGCAATGGTTATTTTAAAACTTTATCTAAGGCCTTTAAAATAAGCTTTCACCATCTGTTCTACCTTCTAATTATACATGCAAAAAGAACATAACTCACAAGTGTATCATAAAAGTGGATAATGTAATTGATTAAATGATATTGCTGCATGTATGTGTGTTTGGTTATTCAGTGCTTCTGTTTTGCTTTTTAGCTCATAAATCACTCTGAAGACATTGCACAGTGACTTTTTCTTGGCAAACAGACAAGAGATGTACTCTCTCACATTTGAAGGGAGGCAATGAACTGATGATAATGATGGATGGAAAGAGAATACCAGAGAGGTACAAGTACTGTCAAACACCAAGTATGCATGCTCCAGTTCTTTGAAGGAGTTGGACCGACCTGCTCTCTTGCAGTACTTCAGAACATGAGGACCTACTTGGCAACTGTCTTAATTAAATGAAGAGCAAGGAAGAAAATGCTTGCTTAAATGGCATCTGACAGTCTGCATGACATTCCAATATCTGTGCATTGTTATGAATGGAAATCTTGGAGCTTTGTTTTGCTAAGTCATCCAGGTGCTTATATTACTTTCAAAAATACTACAATGAATTCTATTTCTATTACGTGCCAAGATTAAGTTCAACTTGTCTAGGGCCTTAAGGAGGAAAAAAAAAGCCTGTATGTTAAAACAGCTAGGAAAAAAGGAAGAGCCACAATAAGTGGAAAGAACAATTACTTGTAATTTGTTACCACAAATAGGAAGTCAACTGAGTTCACAGATTTCAAATAATAGTAAAACCTGAATAATAGTGTAGCCTTTACAATACTTAATTTCCTTAAAACTAGCAGATTTTAGGAATCCACAGAAAACTCCAGTTGGGAGCTGACACCCCAGCTTAAGGTCTGTTTTGATGAGAGCTTGCTTAGGCAAGATGAAGTAGAAATTTGAAGTGCCTTCTGCAAATCTCTAGTAAAATTGTAGATTACCTTCAGATTCATTTGTTTGAAGATGTACTTAGTACTAACTGCACTTCCATTTCATTTTCAGTGTTTCTGCAGTAACTTTTCTGCAGTAATATACTTTATGTACATTTTGCTAGACATGGTGTGTCCTAAGTGTGTACATCAAACACATTGCACAAGAATGCATTTGTCTGAATGGATGAAAGAAAACACTCATTATAAAATCTGTTTTGAAAGGTGCTTAAAATGAAGCAGAAGAAAATTTCATTCTTAAATTTTTAGCATTCTATTCATTTAACAGTCTATCCATTTATGCTGTAGATTTTGTGATTTCCAATGAGTTTTAGCCGACTTCCTCCCAAATAGCTCTTCTCTATTTTTACCTTTGTCCCCTGATTTAAGCAGATAAGGAGAGAGCGTTCTTTGTGACATTAATGTATATTTAATCCAGATCAGTACTTCGGTAGTTTGGCCTCAATCTTCTTCCAAGGACTATAGTACACACCCCAGTCATGTCCTGTCATGTCTTTTGCTCTTTCTCGAATGTCTCCTTCCCTCATTCTGACAGGTAATTTAGAAAGCCTGCCGCATGTCTTCCCTGCATCTGATTCCACTAGATGTGAATGGATTGAAAGGTGGAATGTAGTGGAACAAAACAATCTGTAGCGTGTTCGAGTATTTTAATAAATATTTAAAAATATTTGTATTGACTTCACAAGGATTTCCTAAGTATTAGCAATGCAGTCCAGACAGACCACTACCGTGATTTTGTCAGGAAATAACACATGGTTATTTCCTTAACAGATTTTTTTTTTAATATCAATAAATAATACTTTCCTCCTGTGCTACTGTGTAAAAAAGAAATTTATGCTTTACATATGTTCACTTGGAGGTAAAATAAACATATGATGGGGTGTTAAAAAGCAAACATGAAATGTAGGGAAGCTTAAAACCCCTGCTAAATCCCTAGATGAGTAGATAACACAGACATTATCTGCAATGATGTATCGCTCAGAAGAGTAGACAAAACAGGCAGGTGTCAAACTCAGCACCTATATAAATCAGTAAAACCCATAAATTAGGCAGTGATACTGCATCTTAAAAATGTATGGACATATGCAAAGTCTCATTTACTTCACAGGGCTGAGACAGGGCACATGCAAGGAGATGGGAGGTCCAAGCACAGATTGTAAATGGTAGGATTAGAGCCTTAGGACTGGAGCCAAAGCCACTCCAATCAGTGGGACTTCTTATGCCAATTTACAGCAGACTTTTAATTGGCCCCTGAATTATTTATTCTGAAGCCTGAACAGATATTCCTTAATTCGTCCAACTTGTTGCTCATTAATGTAATTTTTGCAACTAGCCAGTCCTCTGCCATTGGTATACTGGCACATTTTGACAAAATCAGCCTCACAAAAGAAACTACTGTCTGAAACCAGAAAAATACCTAGTTATACTGAGCTCAGAGCAGGTTGCTATTTTGGAGGTTCATTAAACTAACTCAAGTTGATAAACCATTTACTTTTGTTGCTGAAATGTTCATATTTTTCTAGAAGTCAACAACAAGTGAGCAGTTTTCTAGCAACAAAAGAAATCATACCATTCCAGATGCAGACAAATACCTCCAATCTACACCTGTATATGCAAGACCTAATTTTATCTTCTTTTTCTTACTTTCCAAACCACCATTCTCCTTTCACATGCTCTGTATTCTGCTCATCTACTATGCTTCTCTCCATTTTTTTAAAGATTTGTTTTATATTGGATTTTCTTTCCTTTATATTGTCTTTTTGTTCACTTGTTTTTTAAACTTTAGTGGAATGTAATTCTTATACTAGAACCAGAGTTTAACTTTCAGAACCACATTTTCCTCTTAAGTTTGAAGCTGGGAAGAGGAAAAAAAATCCTTATTATACTCAATCTTTAAAAACCTCAGGAGAGCCAGAAAAGAAATCTCCGAGGGTTCAGTATTTTTTAGAAGAGATTAATTCTTTCTCTAAAGCAATGATTTAATATGGCAGATCTTTTGAGTTTTTCTGTAACCAGGGATAAGTCTTTTTTTACTTTCCAGTAACGAACAATGACAGTTACTGACTCAGCTTGACAATGTTTATAGTAGATGTTATTTAAACTATAATATAAATGATTTTGAGATATGAAGTCAGTTGCAGAAAGACTCTAACAGGCTCTCTGATCAGTGGTGAGAAATTGTTCACTATATAACTGTTAGTCATATGGCTATCGACAGAGCAGAGCTGTTTTGGACAGCTGCCCAAATTCACTTCATCACACGCTTAAGTTTAATTAGACTTTGTAGACTGATAGATTATAAAGCCAAAAGCGGCTATTGGGATCATCCATGCTGAACTCCTTTGCAGCACGGGCTGGAGACCTTTGCTGAATAAGTCCCCATTGCAAGAACAAAAGTCTTTTCAGTCAGGTATCTACTTTCGTTGTAAAAACTCTGGTGATGAGTTGTAACCTTTAGTACCATTGACCCAGTGTTTCCTAACTACCCTTGATCAAATATCTTCCCTACTTGAAGCTTTAGACCAACTAAAATCAGCCCCTGAGCTCCTTCTGCTGCCAACTGACCCTCGCCTGCCTGCCCACCGGCAAGTCTCCCGCCGGGGAGGCTTGTGGCGAGGCTTGGCCGTTTGGGGGCTGTTTCAGGCCCAGCTGGCGGGCTCTGCTGGCCGGGGGGGCGGTGAGGCCTGCCCTGGCCTCCTGTGTTTTCCACTGTGAAGAAATGGCTCCCTGTGCTCTAGTAGCTGCCTCACAGTCTGCTGCCACACCTACATGCCGAGATGGGAGCAGCCTATGCAGAAGGAACTTTCCTTCTTCTTTCTTTTCCCCCCACCCTCAGAAACAGGGATATTAAAATCGACGTTTCTGCCCTGCGGTGCAGGGGCTGGGCTGGCGCCTTTGCAGCATTTAGCAGTGTGGCCCTGTGGGTGGAGGTGCCATGGCAGTGACTGAATTCCTGTCAGGGCCGGGCCTGGCTCTTCCCGGGGGACCAGCTGCTCTCTCAGTCCTTCCAGCAAAGCTGTGCCTATGTGGGGGATCCAAGTGGCTCCACATGACACCAAACCAGCTCTCCCCTTAAACAAAGTCTCCTGCCTGGGGACGTTGTGGTCTGGATGGAGTCCAGGAAGGTGGTGGGCCATTGGAGCTGGATTTTAAGATTCCTGAGTTGCCTTTAATTAGTCAGCAACTTACACAAATATGTCGCCAAATAGGGAATGTAAGTCTACTTTATAAATGAGATTGTCAGTTAAACTTAAATGAGTACCTAAGGCATACAAGGGTAGAAAGGGATTCCATATAATAGACTGCTGATAGTCACACTGAGAGCTGAGGGCTCCCTTTTTGGCTCGCCAAACTTAAAATTGAGACTGTGTTCGCCATGCCTTGATTCTGCCTGTGGAAGTATACATGCTCATAATTAATTCAAAAGGTATTTATTTTTAGGCAGATGGGATCTGTAAAAATTGAATGAATTGATCTGTAAAAAAGAAAGCAAGAAAAAAAGTTCTCAGTTAAAGTGAAAGAACAGTATTTCTGGGTTTTTTGGGGGTTTTTTTGTTCATCGTAAGAAGTGAGTAATAGCATGAAGTTATTTACTTTGCATGCTTTTACTTGCCTGTACTTTCAGAAGTTGTAACATTCAGACTTAAAATGACCATGGCTACAAGACCTGTATATGTACTTGAGCCTGATTAGCATTTCTACTCTGCAGCTGATGACAACAAAACTCAGCTGGGTCATGCTGACTACTTACTGTGTTTGATAATATATGAATAACCTTCTTAGGCTAATACTAATTAACTTTGTACAGTTTCTGCTGTAAATTATTTTTCCGAGCCACTTAGGACTGCTCTCAGCCAATTGCATACATGGCAAAAGGTTAATTGTTTGTGAAAGACAAAGAAAAGGGCACCTTTGTGACTCCCAGTAGAAATTAAGAAAATAATGAAATCTTTCTATGGGAATTCTTCTACTTCATGTGTGATGTACCAACTGCAAAACTTCCGTGATATTCCAATATATATTTTCAAGAGCAGTATTTAACAAAAACAGAGTGTATATTTATGTAAAATAATGGCATGGATTTCTGCTTTGTTCAGAAACCTGGCTAGCAACAGATGTGATAATTTAGGCTTGTCTGTTTTGAGAGGAATTGTATCATGGCTATATATAAAATGCGTGTATTTCCTATGCCAATCAAGGCATGCTGGGTTGTTCAAATTAGCCTAGTGCAGGAAAATTGTACTTACATACATGGCAGCCGCTATCAGACAAATAGGGATTGCATAATTATTGTGGCATATCATTACCAGAAGAGATGTGAATTGCCAATTGCACCTAACAAATGACAAAAGAAACTGCATGTGATGCCACACAATGATGTAGTTTTTTAGAGCTTATTTAGAGCCGATTTATCATGCAGAGTTTTTAGAAACCTCATTTTTTTGTTTTTAAGACATTTGTAATATATTGTCTCTTTTGTTTCTTTCTGACTTTCTTATGAAAAAACTCATCTACAGAGGTGTTGGTTGAATAATCCTGAAAATAAAATAAAAATTCTTTCAAAATTTGTGTAAAAAAGCTTTTAACAGTAAAGAAATTGTGTGACCTTGTCAGGAAATTATTTCATCATTCTTCACCCAAATTACTTTCCTTCTGCTCAAGAAACAGTTGTTTCCTTCTCCCTCATGCTACTATTTGGGCTTATACTTTCTCCTCTGCTTGGTCCTCTAGAGCTGATTGTGTGAGCAAAGCTGAGATCAGTCAGCTTTGAGGAGTCTTATATGTGTAAAGGTCTCACATGTGGGGAAATAAGGCAGGTTTTTGCAATCCAGAATTGTAGAACATTGTGGTTTTTTGTTACTTGTGTGTACTTATACACATTGTTCTATAAAAATAACTAACATTTTGCAAACCTCAGTCTGAAAGTTGTGAAGTATAATAAAGAGCAGAAACAAAAAATTTCAGAAAATGGATAGTGGTAGGGGAATAAAATAAAAAGCTAGAAAGTTAGCGTGTAGGAGACCTGATGGTGGAAGTAAGGAAGAGGTAAAAATCTGTGCTTTAGTGATAAAAGTTTTGCTGATGATTTAATTTTGCATGGCTGAAATGATTGAGTAGGTTAAAACCTGGGCCCTGAGTGGCATTTAAGATGCAGTGTACATTTATCTTGTATAACTTAGCACTACTTCACTTTCTTGGTCATCAGTGTATGTCCTGCGTGAGTGTCAACTTCATTGAATTCAGTGGGTGTTTTCTCATTGCTTTAAAGAAGAGCCAGACTTCATGCTTATATGTACTTACTTCTTTGCTAATGTTGATGAAGCATGAGAAGCAAACAGTTTGTAATGGTAAGCTCCACTTGCTGTCTTCACAATTACCATTTCCAGCTGCTGCAAGTTCTCTAAATGGGCAGACATGACATTTCCTTGGAGGATAGGCCAGCTGTTTCTCCCCTTACCAGCAGCAGTAGAATCAGCAACACCAACAACCAGCAGAACTTCCATTGCCTCTAAAGCTTCTTAATAGGTAAGTAACATTTGAGTCGATGTTATTATCCCTGGTGTACAGATAAAGAAAATTAAGTATAGAGCAATATATTCTATTTTTWAAAAAAAGGGTTTTTTTCACACAGAACTTTTAAACAGTTTGTCCTGATTTTGGCTAGGATAGAGTTAAATTTCTTCCTAGTGCTATGTTTTGGATTTAGTATAAGAAGAATGTTGATAACACACTAATGTTTTTAGTTGTTGCTAGGTAATCTACTTTTTAAGGATTTCTCATTGTCCCATGCTCTACCAAGCACACAAGAGGCTGGGAGGGAGCAGAGCCAGGACAGCCAGCCCAGCTGGCCAACAGGGTATTCTATACCATGTGACGTCATGCCCAGTATATGAATGAGGGGGAGGGGGTCCCAGAAGAAGGGATCGCTTTGACTATTGTCTCGGCGGGTGGTGAGCAATTGCATTGTGCATCACTCATTTCATATATTGTATCATTAATATATTATTACCATTGCTATTATTATTATTCCTTTATTTTCTGTTCTATYAAACTGTCTTTATCTCAATCCGCAAATTTTTTTTTTTCAATTCTCTYCCCGTCCCACTGTGGGGGGGCGGGGGAGGGTGAGCGAGCGGCTGTGTGGCATTTGGCTGCCTGCCGGGTTAAACCACCAAGAACACAGTTCTTCTTTGGTTGGAAAGAAAAAATGAATTCTTGATAAACTAGAGGCAGTGGAGAGAAGCTGTAAGACCAATGATTTTTACTGAAAATTTGACAAGGAGTTATGTCATACCAGTCTGAATTGATACTGACAAAGGTACTAGTTTCTGGATAAAGTTTCATTTGAAAAACTGATTTAAGATGATTTGGGAGAAATAAAGAGAGAACCTTTAGGATCTAGAATGGGCTGGCTGATTTTGTGGCTGTAACCTATRCAAGCACTAACCTGAAAGAAGTTTTACATCTTTAGCTTACTGACATTTTTTCTTCTCTATGGAGATCGATAAATGAAGGTTTGATTACTAGAGGTTCTGAAACTTGTTTCTGACCATATGGGAAAGCGTAATCYTTTTAAGAATGAGGAATGATCTGAATATCACCACAGAATACTTAGGATTCTAAAAGAAGAAACTAGGAAATACTCACTTCTTATGGAAATGATATCTACCAACTCGCTGGAATTGAAGGTTGGAGTCTTTTGCAGTTGGGATCTATGGAGTCATGCTGTAGAGAAGACAGTGGTCAAAGGGTTGTTTTTCTCCCATATAAATAGAAAGGAAATTAAACAGTTGTTGCGGTGAATAGTCATGATTGCAGTACATTTCATTTGTAGTCAAAGTTGTATGTATGCAGGAGAGAAAAAACAAAATAGATGGTGACATGTTTTTATGCTTGAAACTGGCTTCAGATTTTCCCACAGCCTTCTGTTGAAGCATTCAAGTTACACAAAACCCATGAATTTGGCAAACTGACAATACCTGGCCTTTTTGGCAAATGATATCAGTCATACAGTTGTTTTCTTGTCTTCTACAGCCAGATCTGACTGAGGAAGCACTATGCTGGCTCGTACCACTGTTTGAAGTTTGATGTGTGAAAAATACTAAGCTTTAGAGTAGAACACAAAGTATATGATAATACAGTATTTTGATTTTTGGCATGCAAATATACACAGTTTGGCAGTGGCTATAATTGAAGAAAAGGAAGAAGGTTCACATAAACACTCTAGAGGAACAAGGCCTATAGAAATCTGCAGAACTGGATATGTAGCAATTTATACAGTGAAGATAATTTCAGCAGAAATTATCTTTACAAAAGTACCTTACAAAAGTATCTTTACAAAAGTAAAGATAAGGAATTACAGTATCCAGCTATTACTACTGCAAAAGATTAAAGAAATACAAACACATTATTAAGAACACCTGTTTCAGTTAGTTTTTTTAATTTTCCTTGTTGACTAATTGCTGAAATATTAAAGCTTTCAGCGCTTTACCTTCATATTTAGCTCACAAAACTCCAAATAGACCAGAAATATGAAGCTCAAAAATCTGTTGTCTTTCAAAGAATGTTTTGGTTTGGGTTGTTAGGATGCTGGGGGAGGGCAATTTTTCTGCATCTATTTAGATACTATTTTGTTCTTAATTTATTTTTTTTTTTTGTAATCTAATTCTAATACAACACATACTCACTGGGTCTAATAGAAACAAGTCTGGAAACTTTCAATCTTCCCACAGTTTTGATAATTTATAGCTACTGACACTCATATAGTAATGTTTCTATATAGTAAACAATTTGTTTACTATATAGAAGGGTTAACTGTTATACTGTGTTGTCGTGGAAATACTCCTTTCTTTTTCTACTACTGGGGAATAGAAATAAGAATGCTTGAACTGCCTTCTTTAATACCAATTACCTTCCTTTGTGACAATATTTCACAAAACTTTCCTTGTTCTGACTCTATATTACAACACATTTTGGAGGCCTTCCATAGCTCTGGCCTTTTTTCTCATCCAGACATAAAAATGATCTATTACAACGATATCAAGCTTGTTTGCAGCTGCTAGAAGGGGCTCTGTAGTCTGTCACATCTTTCATCATTTTTTTAATTCACTACATCTCTAAAGCACATTTTTCTGATGTTGTCAATCTTTTCCAAATAAAGTTTCAACATGCTGAGAATGGAATAAGTGTTCAGAATTTAGAATCATAAACTTTTCCATCTCGCCATTGTTGCTGTTTTTCAAAGAACAAATTAGACTTAGAGAAATCTTTATAGATATGTAATCTCGCACCTTTTCCATATTTTCCCATGTTAATTTCCATTGTATGGTCTCTTTTTAAGGACAATTATAATGCTAATGAGCCATGCATTGTAATAGTTTTATAACAAAGGAGTAATAGCTATTTATTAACATGACAATATATACCTATTAGACAAATAGTACCTTTTAAAAGAATGGTAACTCTTATTTTTAAATGAAAATTGAATAAAACATCAATAAAAATGTCATAAGGAATAAAAGAGGACATAACAACATTCTTGATTGTATTTGATTTAGCAGCTTTTAACAAAATTTATGTTTTAGACTTAGGAAATATTACTGCAAGATTATTTTAAACTAGGAATTTTATATTTTAGTGTATTCTGCTTTTTTAGGTATGCAGGGTTATTAGGAACACTGCTTCTTTTTTATTTTCTTAAGACTATTTAACATAAAGAAGGTGATTTTGTAAAAATATTAAGAACGATTCCAGATTAGCTTTTGCAGCTTAAAAACTACAGAGGCTCTGTTTTCCTATGTTCCTCAGTTTAAGACTGTAGAAATATTTACAGGATCTTTTTGGTTTAGGGGTTGATAAGTCACTTTACCAGAGATAATTTGGAAATCCTGTTTATTTTAGAATCTACTTCTCTTTATTCTTAACAGTATTCATTCTTTAATCTGTATTTTGCTTAACAACCAGAAGGTGGGATGTTCAGGTTTTCCACTTAATGAGCTAGCTTACAATTCATTGTTACAATCATGAGTGCAGCTGGGCCACATAGTAGTGCATTACGTTCTTGTTGTTACTTAACCAAGGAAGACCACAAATGTTACGCTAGTTGAGTTGAAGGCTTAAAAACAATAGTAATTTTAAAAGTGGTTTATATTGATATGACAATGATATTTGTATTCATGTTTGAAAATATCTGGACAACCTGACTGAGAGCTCACTGTTGTTAACGCTATGGTGTTCTGTGTTAGGCTGAAGCAATTTTACTAAGGGCAGAATAAGGGGAGAGAAAAGGAACATTATCCAGGAGTACCTGTGTGTTGAGATAAACAGGTTCAGTATACTACTCAGTCCTTTCTAAAGAGTTGACACTCTGCAAGGATCTCAGCAAGAGGCCTAGGAGATAAGGGGAAAGTGTATGGTAACAGTGACAAACTGCAACTGTTYGGCTAAAAGATTAACTCCATTGGAAGCTTCCAGACATAACAGAGCTGTGGTCACTTCAGTTGGATAAGGAGATGGACTTTCCAATTACAGCCCTGTGTGAATTTTGTTCAGTGCCACTTCCATATAGGAAGGATAATAACTAACCCCTCATCAGMTCACTTAACCACTGCTATTCAGTGGCCTAAAATGTTCAGCTATCTTCACACAATCAAAAAAATATTTGTGGAAATAATTCTGTAGGTGTTTATACAGAAATTCACAAGTTTCAAGGAAGTTTTGTGATCTAATGGATCAATTTCTTTAGTTGTTTTCTCTAATCCACTATAAATGTGATATTCTTCTTTTGTTACAGAAATTACCTGTACTGTAAAGCAGTACCCCTGGTTCTACTTGTCCATCAAATCAGTTTTATTTCACTCCTTTAAACGTAAGACTTCTTTAAAAGATAATCTAATTTTCCCTTATGAGCTTTCTGCTCATAAGATTGGGGGGGAGGGCGGGAATAGATGTTTGCCCATAGCTAATTACTTCTAAGTGTRTGAAAAAGACTATTTGTGTCTATGAAGCAAGTAGAAGATACACTAGGTCCACCTTCGAAATCCAGTAAGTGGTAGAAAGGCAGGCAGTAAGATAGGTAGGCCTTGGTATTTTCAGGTTACTGGAGAATTTTAGAAGGTTCAAAAAGAACTAGGGTGGTGACAATCTCAACTCCGTAACTAACATTCTATTAGAATTAAAATTAGGCAGTAGAATACTACTTATATTTGGAATAATTATAAAGTTGGTTTATCAGCTTGAAGACAATGAGATAGGCAAGTTTTGAACGAAACACATACGTTTAGTGATAGTTTGTTAACTTCTGCTGGAAATATTCAAATATTTTCTCTCAAATGCTGTAGCCCAACATCTTTCATGTTTGGAGATTAAGTTGGATTTTACAGAGGCTGGATGAATTATTGAATGTGTGCATAGTTACGACTTGAATGTCCTAGTATTAGTAAAAAGTACTATTTTATAGAGGAAGATAAATTCATTGTTGTAGTAAAGAGAATATTTAATAGCAATGCATGGCATACACACTCCATTTTTCCTTATCAAGACCAGCTAGGAGACTTGTTGCTTGTTGGAAGTTGTGTGACATGGTTTATGCATGCATGCTTCTGAAATGCTTGGGCRATAATAAATATGATAATGTGTTTATCTCTACCTTTTAATACTCAACCTTAATGTTTGATTCATAAACAGAAGTTTTGTTCTAAAAGTAAAAGCACTCCAAAATGGTATCAACAGGTACTTAAAATATACTTGCACTGATTTTCTCTCTAGAAATGTGGAAATATTGTACGTGAAGATTATTTTTAACCTATCTTCTTCACAGTTAGATGTATGATTAGAGATAGRTTGGTTTGGGGTTCAGTGGAGGATACTGTGTTTCTCAAGATAGGACAAGTTCTCTATTCTTGGTAAACTGTTCATATTACAAACCTGTAAATACTTCTACTGTTGGCTGAAGTAGATGGGAGCATTGCTAATCATCTGTTTAATTAGACATATTTTATTTTTTGAAACTTGCAGATATAAAATACACATTATTCAACACTTTTAAGGATTAAGCCTTCTCACTAGAAATGGCAATTACAATGGCAGAAATCACTTGTACTTGGACAGATTTCTGTGAGTTTACTTATTGTTAGTATTTTTAATATTCTTTCTGTAATACTATAGATAGCAAAGTGTTACTGACTTTATTAGTTTCAAAACAGTGCAATTTGCTACTGAACATGCTGAGAAAATCACAGTTTTGATCATGAAAACTGGAAAGACAAATGCTGCAATTTTCAGTAACATGTTTATAGTTTGTATGTGGCTAGAGATTTTCACGCATTACAGCCTTTACAGTGCTTCACATGTGTTTCTCACATATTTTTGTTAGTGTTCCGTATTTTAATTTTAATGTAAACAGGATAATCCTAAATAGGAGTGATTGTGTGTCTGTACATATAAGAACATAGCTACTCATGTCACCTTCTGCATATCACTGAATATTCTGTATATATATTCTGTATATTGCTCTGTATCACAGTATATTAAATGACATGCAAAATATTAATCTCGCCTATTTTCTTCATAATTCCATGGCTCTTCTGCAGAAGTTAAAACAGTAAGGTTGGCAATGTGTTATAATGCTTCACAGTCCCACATCAGTTTCATACCCAATGGGTTAAGGCAGATTTGAGCTCAGGACCATATTTGAGCATCCTAAGTGCTTGGGTACCTCTTACTTTCATGAGGTTTTATTTCTAATGGCAGAAATCAGTTGTCATCTAATTTTAGGCTATGCTCAAAATAAAGCTGAATGCTAGATTCTTAGTTCTGACTCTCATATAGAACCAAATGATAAGAGTAAGCTTTGGTCTGCAGAATTGAATTCTTACATGCCTCCAACTTTATGATCTCTGTAATTCACAATGTGTTTCTCTGACCTACACTTTTTCTTTTTTTAATTTACCTATGTCTACAGACTGCTATGAAGAGAGCAAGCAAGAGCAGATCTGGCATAGGCTCTAGGGCCTCTGCTACTTTGATATGTGTTAGGGAAACTGCTTATTTACTCCAAGAATAGATGATTAGTTGATTGGTCACAGCTAGAGAAGCCTAACAAGTACAGTTTCTATAACACATCTACTAGGAGAAAGATTATAGTACTAAATAGACCTGGCAAATTCAAAAGGCCAGGGAAGGTAGACTATTTGTACCTGGGTCATAGGCTGAGGAAAAAATGAATTGTTAGCCAAAACCCATCTCTTTCTGGCTGACCGAAGGCAGAAAGAAAGTTTTTTGAAGCAGTTTTAAACAGTTGGCTCCTCAGGACAGCCTATGCCTTTGCTTCTTGATCACCAGTTACCACTACCACCACCACCTCTAGTTTGGTTTTGTAACTAATGAAGCAAGTAGTTGACAGTGTAAATCTAAGTTATGTATATAAAAGTAGTTTTAAGCAGTAAAATATGTTTAAACGCATATATTTATAAATATATTTTATATACCGTTATATATATTTAGGTGTAAGATATATTTATATTTTTATTCATATACTCAGTGATACCTTTTGTCTGTGTCATTCACCTAGAGCAATTATTACAATGAAATCCTCTATGGATAGAAAAGTTTACGCTTACATAGGGCTTAAATTTAATCATGTCTGTTAAATGTTYATTCCTTCCTGCCTCTGAAACAGCTGTAAAATAGGGGGTTGGGTTTTGTTGGATTTTTTTTTACAAACAATTAATAATACATTCAATGAGAATGTCAACTATGATTTGTAAACAAACTTGATCTTTCAAAGAATTATTCTTACTGTCTGTTTTATCATTTTCCACATAAAACCAATCAATTTACGCAGGCCACCGAAGAAATATTATTCGGCTCACCCAAGCTAGGATCAAAAGCTACTGGTGTGTGCCATCATTTAAAAAAATTCAGAAACAAAAACAATTGAGAGATTTTATTTTCAAGTTCAAGATATTTGAAGCAATGCTCTTTGTGCACATTGTCTGAATCATTTTATGCTGGAGAGCATATTTTCTCTGTATAAAAGTAGAAACTGCTTATCTCAGTGGTGAGGAAAGTCTGTGCCTCAAATACAAATAAGTAAACTGACTTCTGAAGAATGTTTCCTAGTGCTCGTAGTGAAGCTGAGTTACTGGAGGAATACTGTCATTCACTCAAGGCTTGTGAAGGGTGGTGTTCTAAAACCCTTTTTCCCCCTTCATTTACAGTGCAGATGGTGCAAACATTTCATCTAAACAGAATGTATTGTTAGAATAGTCTAGACAGGCTATGATCAAGAGACCACAAATGGGAACAATTTGATTTTGAGAACTTTTTATCTGATTACAGGGATAATGACTTGAAAATCAACCTGGCAATTTTGCGTGATTACAAAAGTGATATTCATGTTGATTTTTCATCACGTTTCCAAATGGAAACAGATTTCTGCCACATATTACATATCATTTATCTCATAGATGACTCAGTGTGTCTCAGTTTCAATCTCTCAACAGTTTCAGCTACTCCAGGAATGGAGCTGTTCTGTTGTTTTGACAGGCAAAGACACATCAAAATCATGTATTAGCCACTTTTCCATGCTACTGAGTCTGTATGAAGAGCTTATGAAAATGAAACCAGAGAATGATATTTAATTTTTAAAGTTTTTGGATTACATCGTCTGATGTTTATGCAAAAATAGACTCCTTAGAGAGCACCTTTATATTGAAATAAACACTCATATTTATTTTACCCAACTGAATGACCATCTAATTTCAAATCCTTCATTTCCACATTGTGCAAGTGCATTTAAACTCATAGGTGTGCTTCTGGCCCTAGACACTGTTTTACTGAAAGGAAATAAGTAGAGGCAGTGCAGCTGTCTATTTTTATATCTTTGGATGACTTTTTTACACGGCACTGTTGTGACATCTGTATGATTCACAAAGTTTAATTTGGTACATTATAAATAAAAACTTTTCCCATTTTTTGCTTTTTCTACAGTCTCTTTTATCCACTTTATGCTGTTCTCAACAGATTTGGTTAAAGCATTATACCGTAGAGAAACTGGGGTTTATGGGCATTTAGGCCTGTTCTGTGAGTGAATTTCAGTCATGGACTTGTCTCCATAACACTTATTTCCATCTTGGTCTGAAGATATGGAGTCAGTACAAGGATTCTGTTTTTTCCCCTGTAGCATAAGCTACATATTCAGGTAACTTTTACTGAGCCTGTTTGTGTCTTCTGTTGAAAGTAAGAATGAAACCACAAGTGAAAATCAGCATTTGATGACAAAGCTGACTCAAGTTACAGACACATGGTGACTCTGAAATTTATTTTTCTCCACTCACAAGTTTTAACTTGGGTTTCAGTCAGTATCCATCTGAAAAGTCACTTGCAGGGTAGAACTTACTGAAATTATTTCACTGGAGATGTTTTGACAGCGGAGGCAGGTCACCAGGACAATCCTTCAAGGGTTTGTGCTAGGACCAGTGCTCTTCAAAAGTATTCACAAATGACTTTATGAAAAGGCATGAACAGTGAGGTGAAAAGGTTTTGATGGCTTTATTGGTTTACTGGTTATCCAGGGTCTTAAAGAAAACGGTGAACTAGTAAGTAATTTCAGAAGGATATAGCAAGACACAAGACTAAACAATAAAAAGATGAAATCCAATCCAGATAAATGCAAAATCATGCAAGAAAGTGAAAAGTCCTAATATCACATTCAAAATAATTGGCTTTGAGCTGGCCATTACTATGCAGGAGTGAGAATTTGGGGTTATGGTAGGTCCATGAATATGTCAGTCCAATATAGACCAAAAAGTGTTATGAATTACTAGGAGAGAAGTAGAGAACAACACAAAGAACATAATAATGCTAGACTATACATCCATTCTTTATCTCGGTGGATGAAGTGTGGACTGTTCTGCTCCTATTTCAAAAACGATGTAGTAGAGCTGGAAAAGGTTCCGAGAAAGACGGGCAGGATGATCGAAATGATGGTAGAGCTTCCGTACAAGTAAACTTAGAGAATTTATAAAAGGGTACGCATAGAAATTCGGAGCTGGAAAATCCTCTACTCACTGTCCCTTACACTTTGATTGTTCTCCATAGTATAAAGCTRATGTATTTCCTATGGCGTTGATCAGTATTACTGCAAGAGGTTATCATAACTTCCTCTGGAATACTATTTCTCTCACTGTTGGATTGTCATTGTCAGGTGTGCACAACCTTCAAATGTTTGAGGAAGGATGTAATTCATTCTTGCCCTTATTTGGTTAAGGCTGTATACTTATTTGTTTTACTTTCATTCCATGTTTCTGCTGCTTATATTTTCCTTCGTTGTGCTACTTTGCTCTGTGGAAATGAAAGGAAAAAAACTCAGAGAAGAGAACCCGGAGCTGCTGGAGGTGGCAACCACTCCTAACACTGCTTAACAAAGAGGTAATATTGTTGTGGAACTGAAGAATGTTGAAGCAGTGTACAAAAAACCCATAAATTAGGGGGAAAATGGAGTTCAAGCAAATAGCATTTATCAAATCAAGATGGAGGAGAATTCAAGTGAATACAAACAACAAATTGACTCATTCAAGTTATTTTTAGCTTTGAATCTTCCCTGGTACTGAACCCTTCTGCTTCTGTGTTCCTTATGCCTGTAAATTTGTTGATCACCAGTGTGTAACACTGCCCATTTTGACCACTGCCTGAACTCATCTTTCACAAGAATCTATAACTCACATCTTCCTCTTGTTTCAGTCATATTCACATCCAATGCTTGTTACTCTCATCTTCTTGATCTTGCTCTCCTAGTATTAGGAAACTGTTCAATTTTTTTTTTTTTTAATAAATCTATGACATGCCAGCCTCTGCCTAAACATTGTTATTTGTTCTCCACTTAGGGTCATTTTATCTACCATCTTGTCATAATGCCATAGAAACCAGAAGGACCCATTCAATAATTTAGTGCAGTCTATCACAAAACCATATAATTTACCCACCTATTCTTATTTTAAACCTCATAATTTGGACTAGTCTATTTCTGTATTTTGAAAACTAAATTGTTCCATGCCCAAGGAAAAAGAATAGGAGAGGACAGAGAGCCACAAATGACTAAGGTATTTTAGGGAGGTATATATAGCCAGCATCACAGGTGAAAGCAAAACTTGCAAATTCCTTTCTGTTCTTGCATGGAAACAATTTTGTCACAACGCAGATCTGAAAAGCAGTTTGACCCTGGGTTTGTGAGCGAGATATGCCAAGTACCTGAGGAACAATATACTTTTTTTTAACTGTTTTTAAACAATTAAACACAYACTTCTCTGATACAGCGGATATTGGTCAAGGATATCTTCTCTACACATGATGAGGATTTTTATAGGTGCTTTACAAAATAATTTGCCATCTTCCTACAAACTGTCTTAAAATATCTCTTTCATTCCTATAGTTTATAGTTTTTGATTGTTYTCTCCCTCTGTCTTCTACTGAATATTTTAATACGTTCATTACCTAACAGCATCCCTCCTCCTCTTTCTGTAGKTTACATCACAAACTGCCTACTGTATTTTATTTTTTCGTGATGATTTCTGGATACAATTTATGACTGACAGCCAGTAAAGTAAATCTGTATTGTATCTTTATCAACAACAGGCATGATTAGGTTAGTTTTGAGGTCTTTTTAATGAGCAAAGTAGACTTTGGGCATTCTTTTTTCTGAGGTTTTCTAGATCACACTTGATYTTACGTTCACTTCGCTGCATTATGGTTTTAAGCTCCAACTTGGGGAATTTCCCCATTATTTTTTTTGACGCAGATGAGATATTCCAGAGTTGAGCAGGTCACTACATATTTTCCAGCAAACTATAATAGAATGTTGATCCTTAGCCTTCTGAGGATGAAAATTATCAGATTTAGAATGTGTCAAACCTTGCTTTTCATTGGGCAAAAGAGTAAATTGGAAAGGGGATGACTAGCGTATTTCTTCCACAATTGTAAATCTTAAGTCTGAAAAGGTATGTTGTCCAATTACAGGGCTTGYACCATGAGTTTTTTTTCCCTGCTAGTTCTAATAAAGGGCTGTGTGGTGAGGGCTAAAGCTTAGGACAATACCTAAGAAATCAGAAGTACAGTTTGAATTGTATTTTAACAGAATCATCTGAGGGCAAAAAGAATCCACTGCTCACTGTTTGACAGACTGATCAAAGAAAGTGAAAGCTGAATGTGATCTCTCAGTAGTCCAGAATGAAGAAATCGTAACTCATAGTAATATCTCTCACTTTAACTTTGCCTGCGGCATAGATGGTAAGTTGCTTGAGTTTGATTTATAATTTCTCAACCATTGCAAACTGAAGCAAATAATCTGCAAGCCCCGCTGTGTCCATGAAGAGTATACTTACCATGTATTACCTGTCCGTCTAGCCACTTAGAAAACTGTTATGAATGATTTCAGTATGCAAGTGAAAGAGAATATTTCTCTGTTTCATATCTTTGCTAATCCTTATGCAAGGACACATACAAACCAAATTGTATGGCTATTCTACTAGTATGTGTTTTAAGATGTTCTTGGAATTTTGTTCATACTTGTTATTAATTCCAGTCTTTAAGTTTCATATATTCACTTCCTAGCTGTATATTTCTTGTTTTCATGGTTACTTATCTTTGCTTGAAACCAAGGTCCCCAATGCATAAGAAGTCAGTTTCTTATGTCTATATGGGAATGACTGTCAAACTGGTAGACTGTTTTTTTATTTATGATTCTTTATTTTGGTCCAATAATTACTTTTAAAAGGTCTGTGAATGGTGACTAGGAAACTTGAACAACTTGTTAGTACCTTTAAATTAGCTATGCAGGACTCTGCTTCTCTATTAGAAAAAAAAAAAAAAAAGATTGGGGAGTACAAATAATTGAAAACAGCTGAAAAACATTCCTAGGTTTAAATTCACAAGATTATTTCAATAGGAAAAATTTAGTCTCTTTTTCCTTGAACTTTTTTACATGTAGAAAATAATTACATAGCTTTAGGCTGCCTATGTTGAGTTCAGAATGAAGTGAAAAGCCCATGTATTCTTTTTCCATCTTCTGAAAAATGATAATTTTACAGTTGTTAGAATCCATCTTCTTTCAAAGATATAATGACATGTTTTCCTCTTATCTATCCCTAAAACATTAAATCTTTTATATGAATTGGTTGACAGTTTTTGAAGGATAACCTTTTCAACATCATAAAATAAATGAAAGTGGTGAAGGATTTAGATTCGAAATGCTTTACCAGTGCACTAATAATTTGATGAGCACTGCTATCATTTTTCTAAAATGGCATTAGATTAAATCTTATTCATCCAGCAAATTCTTTTGAAGACACTCACCTTTAAAAGTTGATGACACAAACCAGCTTGAAAATGTGATTGTGGTGTTTGAAATGCCCTGTCTCTAGAGTCAATTATTTATGATGCATGATGAATATTTTGTATGTTTCTTTACAAGACTTGTTACCTTAGTATTATTATTTTAAAAACTAAACTTACAAGGACATAATATAGTTCCCTCTCCATAGTACGATCTTGTCTCTGGTAACTTAGCACATTTTTCTCCAGGCATTCATGTCAGCAGCACACGACCATGATGTGAAAGGAAATTGCTTCCAACGCCTCTAAAATTGCTTGCTTGGCTTGAATTAATCTTAATCGAATTTCTGTCCGAGATGTTTAAAAACCTTACAGAATCTCATCCTTTGAGCACAGCTCTGCTAATTTGATTCTACATTCCAAAGTGATGACAAATTTTGAGGCCCTGCAGGGCTGCTGTTGCTGATAATGTTTCTATGCGGGTGGCATGAACCACACTGTTCATTAATGTGACATACCTTTATAATGAATGTCCTCATATAATAGTTAGGGATGCAAGTTCATTGTTTTCCCATTTAACTGTGTTGYCCCCTTGTCTAAGGGACCAAATGTGCATTCAGTCTTGAGGAAGAAAAACTAGGAAAAATACAGTGTATTTATCTTCAGATATTTAAATTGGAAAGAAAGCCAAATTGCTAACCTTATAAATGCAATTATTTTTTAATCAAGGTAATCCAAAACCTAGAGATTTACCACAATAGAGAAAAAACAGAAAGGGCAGAAAGATCTTTATGATATCATCAAAGGGCTTAGAAATGACTGAGTTTGTAACACTTCAAATAATTTTCAGATACCTGMTAAATTGAATTGTTTCTTTCTAAATGAGGAACCATATCAGAGTTTCCAATTACAGAATTGTGTGTAATTAATTCTCTTAGGTATTTCTAAACTTAAAATGTTATTTAATTGTACAACATTTATTTTAACTTAATGTCCAAGATGTTTCTGAAGGTACTTTTTAAAAAATTTAAGTTCTGTAAGAAAAACTGTTCCTATTGATATCAAGTTGGTCAGAGTGAGCTCCAAACAGTGGATGTTCCTTTTTGCAATAAAAATCAAATGTGGTTAAAAATAATAAACTGTCTCATTAGAGTTTGAGAAAAAATTCACTGAGATAGTATTGTGTTAAAATAAGAGTAGCCGAAGTGTGCTGCCTAGTAATAAAGCACATATACAATCATCCATAAAGAAACATATATACTGAGAAATGAGGTACCAGGTGTCAGTTTGGATTTTCTGTTTTCTACACTGATTGCTCATTCAAAGAGCAGTGGATATTCTGTAGTGTTCTTTCTGTAAAATGGATTCTACTTGCTGTAATATCTAATATGGAACAAAGCTGACAGCAGTAAGCAGCGTATTTTCCTTGGCTTTGCCTCACATTTTGTCACCTGTGGTATATCCCATCACAGATTAACATGTTGTATTGTAAGCATCTTAATACAGGCAGGAAAGTCAGACGTGCAATTGTAGTTAGAGAATAATTTTATTTTTTTATTCTAAGTGATATTTACCTAGGTCTTTGGAGCTATATATGTGTAATTCATGAACTTTGCAGCTTTGTGGGTAGAATTAAACTTTGCTGTACTTTTTTTTAGCAGGAAAAAAAAGTATTTTTAGAGATTTTTTTTTTTTCATCTAAATGTCAGACTTGCATGTAATGTATTATTCCTCAGTGCATTTCTATAATTTTGATGGGTATGCTTACCAATAATTAATATTTTCATTCAGATAGTTACAGGGAGAACAGGCTTTAAATAATGCAACTACCTTGTGCAGGTGTCCACATACAGATACGTATTTTAAAATCATGGAAGAAAGCTGTGCTATTTAAAGGCAAGCTTACTCTTTAATGGACATTTTCTCATTGTAATCAATGAAGGCTCTCGATGATTTCAACAGCAATATAGGGGTGACAGTTCCTGAAGTTAACTCTTAACAGTTAACTCTTCTTGTTTTTCCAGTGTGCTGGGTTCTTTTGCATGAAGCAACCAGCTTTCCACCTACTATTTTATACTATGTTATGTTCTTCACCACACATCATTGCAATAAGWTTTTTTTTTCCTGTAAAGCAACATCCAGTCTCTTCTTATTATGTGCTCAACAGGGTTTTCCTTAATTTTGACGAGCCCATTATTTTGCTGTTATCTTCATTTGTTTAGTATGCTGCTAAGCTAGCAGTTCTTCTGAGTGGGTGAGAAAAATGCTGCTTATGTTTTATGACTTTTATTACTTTTTATGTAATCTGTTCACCACAATTTCTTTTTTAACTTTATTCCTGTTGACCCTGTGAAGATAGATTTAGCACCATACAGTTTGATGACTGTAGTACTGTCTGGTAGTTTTCCAGTAAGGTAGTTATTCTGTAGCCTGCACTGACTTTGGTAACCTGCTTTGACCCCAGTGTCTGCAGAGAATGAATTGAGAAAACTCTCAGAGTAAATGTCCACTTGGCTTATCATACTCACTTCTCAGACTTGAGATGGTGTTTTTAAGGACTATGGAGTGATGTCTTGAGAAGAGGTGACCTTTGAGGGCTGGAAAGCAAAAGGTCAGGAAAAYGAGCATGGGGGTTTTTTTTTCCTTCTCTGTATCCCATAGAACAACAGGGAATTTGCACTGGTATGTGCATTATGGTGTTACTAACTCCTGACAGAAACTCTTTTGTGCTTTAAAACCCTATTAAAAGAACTGGGAGAAGGCAGTTGTGGCTGCCAGCTGTGTAGTCTTGCTTTTCCTATGAGTTACAGGGCATTGCTTGTGCGTGGTGGACCTTAAAAGAGCTGCAGATTCTGCAAGCTGGGGCTGTTAAAATTATTTGTGAAAAAAAMCTCATTTTCTGTTCCTTTGTGGGTTTTACCACATTAGGAAATGTTCTGGGTCTCTCTTCAGCGTCTTGAAGAACAAATGTTAACTATGAGAGCAAAGAAGCATTATTTTGTTTTGAACTGAAATACTGTAATTGTTTACATAGGTGATCTTGTTATCCTTTATTAAACTACCTACTGGGACAGAATGATCTAAAGTAGAAGAAACTATCTAAAAGATAGTATCAAAAAGAGCTGAGTATTTGTGTAAGTCCTCATTCACCAAATTATCTGAGCTGAGTGCAGAGGGGTGACTGTAAAGCTTGTTTATGACTGCATTTGAAATCACTACTAAATAATTCTTGTGAATTTAGCTTTGTGCTTCTTGATACACAAATCGGCCAAATATATTTCCTTGTTTGTAATTCCCCGCTGTGTTTGGCAGCAGTGACAAAGTAACTTCAGACATTGGCTAACCCAGGAAGTCTCTCTGTAAGACAGAAAAAAAATATACAAAATACCTCATAAAAGAAGAGAGGAGCAGGTTGTTGTTCTCCATTTCACACTTGTCCACTCTTGTAGAAGTGCCAACGGACAGTAGCAGAAGTACTCTCGAAGTTAAATATTTGCAGGAATGGCTCCATGTTCTGTGGCCCAGTGCAGGCTTGTAAGGCCAGTTCCTAMCCTGGGTAAATGAAAATATAGTTTTTTGTTTTTTCATTGGGGAGCACTTCCTGTTTCTTAAATACTTTTATACAATTCTGAAAAGCTTCTGTGGTTTGAAGAATATATTTGAATGAGAATCTTTTACTTAGCCAAAACTTCTGGAAGATCACTTGCCTACATCATTAGAATAGGTCTACAGTAGAGTAATTCTAGAGTTTCTAGTCCCACTGGCCACAATGTGACTCCTACCTTTAACCTTATTTGTAAATAGGAAGGACTAATCAGAGGATCACATTGTCTGCAATAGGACATTAATGTCAGTCTTACAGATTGCTCTGAATGCCAGAATGTTGTGGATGGCTCCAGAAACTGAGTGCAAAATAAATCTTGTCTTAGAATCACATTTTCAGTGCTGGTTGCCTTTTGCTCAATGTAGTGTGGGTTACAGGCTGGTCTAGCCTCTTCTCTGAAGGAGGCTGAGTACCATTTTTACGACTGTCGTCTTGTGATGCATGTAGATGTAGTAGCTCTTTGATCTAAGTGGCTGACTGTCAGGAACAGGAGGTGAAGGGCCACTCCCTGCAGAATTCTGAGCTGTGAACCAGCTGGAGCCATTTGGCTGTGTGTGCTCCTCAAACAGCAGCCATTGCTATCTCCTTCGAGGCAATGATGGCGGGCTAGACAGCATCATCTTGGGGACTGGCAGGGCATTCCACTTGAGCTGTAATGAGATATGCCATCCATTTGCATTCAGCAGTTCCGTTTTGTTGCACTTCTGTGTGCATGAGCTTGGTCTTCTACTTACGTTATTCACTCTGCAGCTCCTTTAGCGTGGTCCGGGGAGTGAAAACAGTGAATTTTGTTTCTTTCTTCTCCTCTGTGCAGGTAATTAGGAGTTGTAATGAGATGTGAGTACTGCTTCTAAGTGCATTTGAAATACATAAATAAATATGTGCAACATTGAAAATTTGAGCAGTATTTGATATAATTTTAAATAGAGGAAAAAATACTTCTTTAAACCTCTTACAAATCTCTTTAAAGTTGCAATCTTTGTAAGCAGAAATAGAATATAATATAATGAAAACCTGTTTGGATTGCATGCTGAACTGTCATTGCAGTAAAGTTAGGCCCAGTTACTGGATTTCTACTGCTTGGCATACAAATTTATAAATCAAGGCATTTGTAAATACAAATTTACATCTATAGTATTCAGGAACACAAGAAAAAACAGTCTGAGTAGTTACGAACTATTATTCAGTCAGATTTTTCTTTAATTTGCCAAAATTGTAGAACAGTATTCATGTGACTTGTCTGCACCCTGCTAAACTTTTTCACAAAAATTTGCAGGGATGCCGTGCTCCTGATCGGTAACTCCTTTTCCGAACAAGTGCTGTGTTAATCCAGCAGTACTAGMTCACTTGTCTTAGAGAATTGCCTTTATTGCTTGCTATGACGCAGTGGCTGGTTGGGCCATGACAAATGGGCTTGCTTCCCGCTGTTGTGAATAAGTGCTTTGAAGCTCCTTATGTCCTTTTAAAGCTGACAGACCTGATTTTTTTAATTATTATTACTTTTTAAAGGAAGGTTGGATTTTTTAGTATTTTGTATTAAGCTTTAAATGCTTTCAGCTTAGCCATGTCTCAGCCCTTTCACAAATCCACACCTTCTTCCAGCTCTCCAAAATTCCAAAGAGCTACTGCCAGTTTGTTTTATACAGTGGCTTCATCCATGTTGTACATCTCCACTATTGTTCGTCCATTCTTTTTTTTCTTTTTTTTTCATCTTCTGTTGATTTTTATAAATCTTTTTATTATCTCTTACCTCCAGAAGTTAGCTGAAACTTCTACCTGTTCACATGATGACCAATACTTGGAATGCTGTAAGAGTAGTACTAACCGTTGTGCAGTAAATTTCTACTGACCACTGACCTTCTGAATTCAGCCTGCAAGCTTCGGGCAATAAGTATCGTCTTGCATTTACCATAGAATTTTATGGAGGCCAGTTGTCCACCCCATTTCCCACATTCCTCAGGGGTGTCATCAGCTTATTTAGATAGCAATAGTAGTCCTGTATGCAAGTGGGAAAAGGAGCAGGCTTGTAATTTAGCCTTTTCATAATCCCTTTTTATTCTACATTTCCTCCTTTCCCCTCTTATCTGGTACTGCTACTTTCGCTACCTGTATCAAAAATAGTAGGAAAGAAAGCATAAAAAGCAGCTGATCAGAGTCGTGATGGCTAGAATTTTTTTGATATTATAAATGGTGCTATCATCCACTGATCTAAAGCCTGCTCTGATACAAATATCAAGTGGGAGCAGTCTATACCTTGTCTCAGAAACAGCACAACTGGGAGGATTCCAGAAACCACATTGTCCCTCTCAGGAGGCAGTATAACTACAGTGTGCTCCCAGAATTAGTCATGAGATAGACTGCATTTTAAAAAGACAATCATCTACATAGAGAGATCTCATTTCTTAAAGCTGTTTGTTCTCTGAGACAGCACCCTAGTATGTTCCACAAATTATGGAGTTCAGAGTAATGTGTTTGTTGTAAGGCAGCGCACAAAGATGCAGAAAGATTCAAAATATAATTTTCAGTCAGGAGAATGTTTTCATGCACTCATCCCTTCAGCCCCGGAGGGTATTTTGCATACGTAGTAGTAGTAGTAAAGTCTGCTGCAACTTAGAATCATACAAAAACTTAGGTTGGGACAGATATCTGGAGGTCATCTCCCCACACCGCAGAACAAAGCAGGGCTAAATTACAAGTCAGGTTACATTGCGCAGCCATTTGTCTGGTTGAGTTTTGAGTATCTYCAGGAACTGGGAATTCTACAACTTCTCTTGGAAACTGTTCCGGTGCTTAAACACACTGTGATATATATATATATATGTGTGTATATATATATCCCCCAGCCCCCTTATCTCCATCTCAAATTTCTCTTGGTGAATCTTGTAGCTGTTGCCTCCTGTCCTTTCACTGTGCATCTCTGAGAGGAGGTTGTTTCACTCTTACCTACAACTCTCCTTTACATAGTGGAAGACAACAATTACATTCTCCTTTAGCCTTTTCTTYGCCAAGCTGTAAAACCCCAGTTCTCCAAACGTCTCCTCACTAATCCTTTTTGATTCCTTCTGTCCATTCACTTATGCCAAGTGTACTCAGAAAAATAAAACCAAACCAGTCTGTATTTGCTTGATAGTTAGGCAACTCTGCTGTWTTTTTTTTTTTTCTTATTTTGAGTGTATGTGAGGTAGAGAGCTATAAAATGAGTCATGACCAACCTGGGGATAAAACCTAGGCTTCTGGTTACTGACTGAATTGTTCTGACAGATGAGCTATGAGTCTAGGTTTTAATGCCAAGCTAACCATYGTGTGGAATCTTCCTTATTTTAATTTTGCAGCAGGGATCTGAACCTGTCATCTTGTACCCCACTAGTTGTGGGGTAGCCAAAGTACTCTGTGTGTCTACCTTTAGAAAAGAAAGGGGCATAATTTGTTGAAAAGGAAAAGAATAACTGTRGTACTGTCTTAAAGCTGCTTTTCAAATTGTAGGCAAGTTCTTTTTCTATTGCTGAGTAAGTCTTATTTTTCAGAACTAGGTTCTCCAGTTCTGTCCTGAGGAAGCTTCTGAATTATTCAGTGGCTGTACTCCAAACGTGATTATGATCATTTCTCTTGCATAGGATCTAAGAATTATGTAGGACCCGGGTACCATTGTTTTAGACGCCATATGTTCCCTTGACGGTTTCCTTCTCACTTTTTTAAATGAATGTTCTTCCTCATTTTCATGCATTTTGCTTGGTATTAACTGGGAAATGATCACTTTTTGACTGATGGGATGCTTCACCTTTATCAGATCTTAATTTCAGATAAGTCATCTATGTGAGCTCTTTGGTTCTTTGTATTGATTTTAATGTCTCATAGTAGACTATGCAATGGCTTGTGCCTCTAAGAATTCACTGTTTACAGGTTAATTCTTATATATAAGCTTCCACTTTTGCCTTTGCACTCAACTAAAAAATTTGTCCAATTTAATTTTGGTTTTGTGTTTGTACTGGTAAAAATGTATTTTTTTCACTCTCCCATTATCCATTACTGGCTAAATGTATATGGTACAGAGAGTGTAGAAGGAAAACAATATCCTAAAAGTGAATATTTCTAAAATTTCTAAGGCTCTTAAAACATGGGTTTAGAGGGGAAAAAATGTTTTGCTGTCTTATTCTTCATACATACATGTATATGAGTGTACAGACAGACACACAGTGTCTTGTTCTTACATACACACACACACAGCGTCTTCTTCAACTCCCCTAGAGTTAGGGGAGATGAATTACACTGCTGAACTCTTATCCAAGAGCAATCCAACTCAACTTGTTTAGGCCATGGATCAGACTTGTGTTACGAATGTGGTAGTATTATATACCTTAGACAATTGTGGGGTTTGTTTTTGGGGTTTTTTCTTCAGGGAAAGCTGTAAACTTCAGTGTACATTTTTGGTTAAACAAGGAATCTGTGTTGTCTGCTCCTTAGTTTTCTATAAAAAATTTGCATGCTGTCATAGAATAAAGTTTAGAAAGAAACAGTCTGTTGTTTCAAGAGACTCTACTGAAAGAAAGGAATGATTACAGAAATTCCTTTTTTATGCATGTTATGCTGTTAATGTACAATGTCGCAAATAATTTCTGGAGAAGCTTACCTAGGCAGCAATTTTACCGATTCCCCTCCCCCAACACCTAGCTACAGTGTGATATAACGATCATTTTGTTCCACTCTTGGATACGGGTCTTCTGTTTTCACTTTAATCAGTCAGAATTTTAATCAGCTCATTAGAATGTCTATTACTAGAATGCATATTATGAGTGTTGAAAATAAAATTTAAAAAATCCATCACAAATTTAAAAGTTCAAACTTTGCTCTATATGACTTTTTTCTATTGTTGAAAAATCTGGATTACATCGAACTGTCTTTTAACTTTTTTTAAAGGTTAGTTACTCAGCAATCTAGTTTTAATATTAAAGATACAGWGTTCCTGCCAGAAATCATTGTAGGTTTCTTTAAAGGAAAGAAAGATCTTTTCTGAATAGAGTTGAAAGAATAAAGGAAGTGAACTTGAGTTGCAGGCTGAGTTGTTTTATGTTCTCTCCTAGCCTGTGACATCAGGGAAGTTGCTTTGCCTTCAGTGTCTCTCTTGTCAATCTGAAAAATTTAAATAATAATAATACACAAATACTTCTCATGTTTACTGGTGAACTAATTAGTTCTGTATCTGTAAGCAGCTTAAAATACTGCATTTTACTATATAAAATAGCATGTGCTATGTATTCTTGACAACTGCATAGTCACAGCATGGAATGTGATTTTTTTTTCTAAAAAAGAAAAAAATCTTACTCTAGCAATTCAAGTGTTTTAACCAAAAATATGCAAAAAAATGGTTTGTTCAGTTATATTAAATGTCACTATCTAATTGTCCAATAATATGTTATTTAGATACTCTTAAACAGGCATTTTTTATTTCCTTAGATTACCTTTTATTTTTCAGTAACTTTATTCTGCAAGATGACAGCAATATAGGAAATTAGAAAAATGGGTGTGAATTATAAATTTTTGATTCACATTTCAAGTTTCTCGAGTCCTTTCTCAGACCTACCCATTTTGTAAAATCTCACAATTACTATCCACATGACTGACATAATGTAAGTTTCCTTACTATGAAAATGTAAAGTAATCATCAGCTTGTCAACATCAGTGTTATTCAGGAAATTCATTACAGGCTAAGTGCTAAAAGTTCTTTTTTACTTTAAAGCCTACAGCAATGTGATACTAATTTTTCATTACTATACATACTTGATGTTGTCTCTTCTAGTTTAAAGTATTCTCTTACCTGCTTATAATACCTTTCTCTTCAGTCTTTGCATATATGGTTTTTTTTTTTCATGTACCCAGCAAATGCCCTACATTAATTGCTATTTTCTAAGACTGATGGGAACTTTTAAATCAAGTTCTACTTTATGTTAACTCGCATGACCTTGCCCTGTCTCCCTCACTTATCCTGAGATTCTTGTGTATATGCTGTAGCTTGGTCATCAAAAGGTTCTCTGTTGAACCATTGTTTTAATTCTTATTTATGATATTTCTTGCAGTCTATGTTTTCTTGAAATTCAAAAGACCATGATCATGAGAGATCGTAGACTGTGAATTCTGAGGGGAAAAAATGGTGTTTCACAGGAATTCATACTTCCGTGTTGTCATTATTAATAGAGCCCAAGTTAATAATGTGTAAAATTCATAATAATCTCTTGACAGCAGAATGCATAAAGAGAAGATAATCAGTTTAATATAGGTTTTGATTCTTTTGCAATAAGTCAAATACGTAATACACACAGCAAAAACTTTTAGTTGGCATTCCAGTTCGCTTGCTCTAAGCAAAAATGAAATGGCTGTAAGAAAACTCGGTAACAATAGCATAGGGAGAATTAACTAGGAATATGAGGGAAAACTTACCATGCATATTGAGAGATCAGAATAAATGTTTAACTTTAAAAAATTGTTATTTATGACAGCACCAAAAATCCTGTGTGAATGACAGTGGTTTCTGAGGGATGCTTGGATCGATCTTGCCTAACTGTAGCTTTCTACAAGTCACAACGTACTTAATCAGAATACCTCTTTACTCAGAGACAAAGGTAGGCATCCCAAAGAGTAATTCATCCCACCTATTTGAGATACCTGATTTCAGATGAAATGCATCTAGAGGTGCCTATGTCTTACACTGACTGTAAAGGGAGTCCAGTAATTAACTTAAACAAGATGCCTACCTTTTATACAGCTAATTGTAAATGTGTTAATGACATACTGCTAAGGAAAACTGCATGATTAGTTTGTCATGATTAGTATGCCTGTGTAGGACCTTAAAGYTGAGAAAATACCACTGACAATCTAGTGTTAAAGGACAAACTCTTGGTGTAGTTTGGGTGAAATCTCTTACATGTAAGAGCCRTATTTCCTTTAATTCCTGATTGCAAATTTGCTTTTCTCAGATTATGACCAAAAGTACTGTTGCCATAGCAGCAAATTTCTGCTTTTGAAGAAAAGAAAGGGCAGTGTAACATACAAAAATAAGCATAAATTTTTGGGTGGGGAGGAGGGTACGAAAGGTAAAGACCTTTATAGAAAGTATGTTTATGGATGAATTTGCCCTGTGTCATTTACCTTCTGCCAAAGACAATTGTAATAGCATTGAGAATGGGTTTTCTACTAGGGTGGAGCAAGGACTAGACAGGACAATCTTGATTTCTTGTACAGGAGATGGTGTACAAGACATGGCTCATTTATATCTCCCGAAAAGAAGGTTTAGCACAAATTAGAATTAGATCAACACAGTGGAATAAATGTTAAAATTCAACTACATTCTTCGCTATCCCATGGCTTGTCCCTGGTGTTAGTATGCCTGTTAATCCTCTACTGTGCTCTCATTTTCATACCATCTGTCTCTTGCACTAGATGACAGATACAGAGGCTTAAGTGGCTGAGCATTTGACAGCTATTATGGAAAGGACATAGGGAAACAGAGCATCTATTCTTGATCTAGAAGAAGAAATCTATTTTAAAACACTTGGGGTTTATGGGAAAAGCGAGTTTTCTAAAAAGGACAATGCCAATGCAGATGAAAGGTTGGAAATGAAGGATGGAATATGTTGTGGAAATAGAGGAGCCAGGTTGCTGCAGTAAACTCTTGGAAGCTGATAACCCTTGAAATTCACGTTATAGTTAGACAGTTGCTAAACCTATTACTGCATACCGGTGTTAGTCTGATATGACCTGTCTTATGCTTATTTGCTGCTTTCTGTATGTTGATGATCCTCAATCTTGTTGTAAAATTACAGTAGACAAGAACAACACTAAAATAAATCCTTACAATAATTTATATCCTATCCTTAAAATCCATAAGCCGTTCAAAACATTTTGTTCTTTGGCACTTGTTACTGTAACTACCTGTTAGCTCATATGGTGGTGTTGATTTGAAGCATTTACCTCAGAGCTGATTTCATCAATCATACTTTAATATCTTCTCAGTACGTGTTTACTTTTTTACTCCATAATCTGTTTCACCCAAAGTGAAACTTAAAGAAAAAACAGAAAGAAAAAGTAGATCAGAAGAAACCTATCATTAGCAAGGGGAACGGTACTAGCAAGTGCTAGTGTGTTACTTTGCTTATTTCAGTGCTCAAACTAATAACTTGGCCTATGCCCAGCTCCTATAAAATACTCAAGCACCCAGATCTTACTTAGTCTCCTAAAGTTTATGAGAACAGAGCATATGCACAAATCAATCTTGATTTTGTTCCTGTGCCCTGCCTTGGCAACATTTATATATGCTGAAGATCAGGTATAATAGGCTGTCTGTCCAGTTGTGCAGAATATTGCTGTGAGGTCCTTGGTGCCTTCACAATTGTTACATTTTTCACCAATGCTTCCCCTTTAACACCCTGCAGAATACAGCAGGCAGAGACTAAAAGTCCCATATTACTAATTCCAGTAATTGCATGTTTTGCTTAAAATCTTGCAAGTCTTCTCAGTAGACAAGTAATCACCATGTTCACCTGGAACTGAATTCTTGTCTACCCACTTTACCCAAGGGAACATGGGATGCCTTGGATCAGTGTGTACAGTGAGCCTGAACTGAAGTAGATATTGCTTGAGAAAATAGTGAGTCCCTCTCTTTCTCCGAGAAGCCTGGCATTTTAGAAAAGGTTCGTGTTGTAAAGTTCGTGATGACTAGACATCCTTTGTGAACAACTTGGAACTCACTATCTCCTAAAACATGATGTAAGCTCAGCAGAGCCTATGAAGAAACTATACAGCATGTATATGTGGTTTTGAACAAATCTAAGCTCAGGTTTTTTCAAATCTTTTAATTGGATTCTTGATTACACCACCCTGTAGGACTCACTATGTGATGTGGATGCTACTACATCAGTAGACCATCATCCTGGGCTTTGTAACTTCAGGCCTATGCCTTCTTAATTGACAACTGGACTTTCATTGGATCAATGCCACTTTCTCTTCTAAGGCTGTCTTCCACAGGCTGCTTGATATTGTAGGTTAGAGGCCAGCTCTTTAAAATTCCTCTTTTCTTAATTTAATGGTCTGCTTCTCATCATGTAAAGCTTTGGCAATCAATATCCTATTATTAAAGGACATTTCCCAGTTTGTTATCATGGGTCAAAAGCATTTCTTTTGGTTAAGAGTAATGAACAGGTGACATTTTTCCAGGACACTTATGCATATAAGCATCCTTCAATGATTAGCATGATGATTTCATTATCTGCATGTTTAAWTTTAGATTGTCTGCAAGATACAGAGATGCCACCTCAGATAGCTGGTTGGGGGGTTTTTTTGTTTGTTTGTGTGTGTAGATATTCTTCTAGAAAAATGTTCATTTTAGCAAGCTGCAAGTTCTATTTAGTCATCTTGATCTTCATTTCTGAGAATCTTCATTTTCTCATAAATAAATGAATTTCCCAGACTTGTATGAATTTAACCACTTCTCCCAAAATTTTCATGTGTTCCCGAGACGGCTTTCCACAAGCTAGTTCTTCAGAAGCTCTGCCAGGATCTTGTGTTAAAGATCTAGCACATAATAAAGCTAACAACTGGTAAGGKTTTTTTTGACTGGATTTGAACAGAACAGATTTTGTAAAATGAAACCAGGTGTCAATTGTCTACAGCATTGCTTTTGAACAAATGTAATATTTCAGTCACAATGAGTTGAGGGTTTTGMTTTTTTTTGTTGTTGTTGTAGTTTGGTTTTCCTGTTGTTGGGGGCTTTTATGGTGTGATGGTGGGTTTTGGATGGGGAGCCTGTTTTGTGGTGGTGTTTTTTTTTAACTTACTGATGTTTGTACACTAGTTTCCACGAGAGGGTGACTGATTTCCACTGGTAAGAATGAGAGGAGAATCAAGGCTGCCTAAGCAACAACTTATCAGTATCTTTTCAGGTATTCTAACATTTTTATGGTAATTCTATTTCTCAGTCATGTTCATTTTTAATTGTAAATAAAGACATAGCTTCTCATTTCCCAGACCATAGCTGTAAGCAATTAATGTGCATGAACTGGAAGAAGGTGTGGATGAATGCTGCAGCTAAAGAATGTTTCACAGTCTGCTTCTGCTCCTCTATCACTTTATGGTGCTCTCTTTTATATAATTTAAAAAATCCTATGATTTTCAGACACAATAAACTTTCCATCTTGTGAAATTTATTCTGCCACTAAGCAGGAATCTGCAATTCTCTCCAGCTGAAGCAAACAGATATAGGTACATTTGTGCAGATCTATAAATCTCCGTCTCACTGTCATGTGGTTTGGTTAATACCATTTATTTTTCCTACTATGCTGATTAGCATTCGTTTAGAAAAAGCAAGAGAGAAATTATGTAATTAAATATGTRTAAATTTAACAACAAGAAAAAAACCTTTGTCTTAGGAGGGTTGTTTTTTTCCTGAAGCATATCTGAAAAGTAGGCAAATTGAAAGACCAGCCTTTCCTGCAGTAATTTTCAGAGAACTGTGTGGGTARCAATTCTACTTATGTAATGAAACCTATCATTTTCTCTACCAAGCAGAAATCAAAATGACTAAATGACACTTAAATTCAGTTGCACAAAACAAAAATATGAGGACTAAATAGCAGATAAATAGTCAATAACCTAAAATGAAAGTGGGTAATGCAGTATGTACCTCTCAGAAGGAACTGTAGTAAGTTTTTTTTTGAACAGCTAATAACCTCTTTTTTTTTTTTTTTTTAACTGCAAGAAATAAGACCACCACAAAAAAACAAACAAACAAAAAAAGCCAGTAGCCTTTGATACTCTCTCCTAGTGTACTTATTGAGGGCAATTAGAAATAGTAGATGATTAAATTTCAAATTGATTGGACAGGAACAAGAATATCTAACAATAAATTTATTTTGGCCTGTTAAGTTTTAAATAAATCAGCATTTCAGTTAGTTAGCTGAAATTGAATAGCAGTAAGAGAATGGGAGAAAAGGTAGGTCACAAGGAGGACTTCCCTGGTCATTCTTTACTTATGATGTTTTACATTGCCCAGTTATTTGCATTGATTTGTTTTCTCCTTTTTATACTGTTTAGGGTCTAGGGCATATTCAGTTACTCAAAAATTCGTGCCAGATCATACCTACCAAAAAGCATTTTAAGCATAATTGTCACTTGCATGTCTACTAACATCTAAGAATTTTAAAAATATTTGCAGGATAATATTATTCTAGGCTAAAAATATTCACTCTGAAATAACTTTAAATTAATTACATGAGTATTATCAAAATCACCATAAAAATATACTAAATAAACCCAGTATTATTAGGAATTGAAATGGTATATTTCTCATCTGGTGGAAGTATGAAGTATGTTCTGACATTATTCTTTTATATCTTCTAAAATAACGGATGTGTGTTCTTCTCTTTAGCATAAAATATTGCATTATTTCTGAAAACCTGAACTATAGCTCTAACAACCTTGCTGTCTATAAGGTGGAGAATATAATACCTCTCTCTTGTGATTTTCTACTTTACATTGCTGCAAAGCCTGACATTATTGGTTTCCAGTTCAGAGCCAACACCTGCAGACAGCGCCTGAATCTCTGTGAGGTTATTTCAGTACACAGGCCTCTTAAATCAGCTATTCAGTAGTACATTCAGGAGCAAAAAACATATTTAAAGATGTAGTTAATGAATTTATATCTAAGTACCTAACTCTTATTAATTTATGCATTGATAATGCAATATTTTTTGAGAAAATAAGCCTAAGTTCACAAAGCCATATCTGCCAGTTTGTTTGGCTGTAACTTTACATATTGGAAATCCCTGCCTTTTATGAGTCCTCCTAATTAGGAGTTTTCACTGAACTGAAATAAATGCTATGTGGATAGTTACTAGATAGTATATTCAGTTTGTTATCCACAAACTCCTGTGGGGCAGTGGGCTACTTTTAAGGAATTCAGAGAAGAAAATAAGAAAAATAATCTTAGATATGCCTAATGCCCATCTATATGGGAAATAATCTATAAATGGGAAAACAGTTGGGGGGGGGGAGGGAAGGTAATGCACATTTAAATAATAAAAAGATTTTTAAACACACTGCATTTATCTGAAGCATTGTGCAACTTGTTTCTCCTGGTGCAGAGAATTCTAAACTTCTAGGGGTCTGCTTGAGATCCCAAAGGATCAGAATAATTCCCCTGTGCCATGCCAAATCTCTAAATTTTTTTTTTTTTTTGTAATTAAGAAACACCTTCTCTCACGTGGACTTGTTAAGATAATGCTTTAATGGTGACAATGATGCTTTACTGAATTTTCCTGATAGAAACGATAGCCATGTAAAGGGATGTGAACTACATAAGTTTTCACTATTTATTTACTTATTTATTTAAAGATATAGATAAAGTTAGTTGAGTACTCTGGAAAAACAGTTGTAGCTTGGCAGTGTGGTTGGCATCTATTTTACCAATTGTTGTATTCATGGTTGCATTAGTTATATCTGAGGCTATCGAGTGTTTTATTTTCTGTTCTGCCACAATGTCAAAGTGTTTTTTGTGGTGTGTGGTTTCTTTTTTCAACAGTGCCTTCCTTCTTTAGCAAGGACTCCTATCTTCCCTTTATTTGGCCTGGAGACAGACTGCTTTGGTGAAAATCAGTTTTGATGATGGTGCAGGACTCTTATGTAGCTAAAAGCAATATGTAATTCATCAAATTTCCCAGTTAAACTGTGTTTCTAGATGTTATATTCCTAGCTATTTTACTCTTTAGTTCAACATGTCTATTAACAACATGCTTGGATAAAGCTTCTTTTTAAACATCCAATGGATGTTTACATACAGCAATATATAGTAAACCCATGCTTTTACCTTAAAAAAAAAGTAGTGGATTGAAAAATTGAAAAAGTAGTTGCTTAAGCTTTAAATTATCACAAAGTTTTTTGCAATGTGCAGCTGGACTATTTGTGTGTGGTTTTTATTTTGCTCATTTATTACTGGTTTACATCATCATTAMGTTATTACATGCTTGCTGAATGCGAAGAATATTCCCCCTTTCACAGGATAAATGAAATACCCAAAGAGTTCAGATGCCTCAATAACACATTCTCAGAAGGATCTTCTGAAAAAGGTAGAGTTGTTACCATATAAAAACTCATGGAGAAGTTTTCAGTTCCTTCTGAACATCCTTGTTCCATTTTTCTCTTTTCTCTSCCAGCTAGCAAGAACCTATTCATCATAGACAAAGAATGACGTTTTTCCAAATACTTTGTATAACTGGGGAGAAATTGCTCTTTTGCTATATTAYGTCATAGAGGATTTGTCCTTTATTGTAAAGCATTTTTAATGCTATTTTTTCTTCCTCAAAATGCTGTTGCATGGTTCACTGATGCCAGCAATCTGTGTGTGTACACTAGGTTTCTTCAAGTTCAGTGTCTGAATATATTTCTAAGATTCTCTTCATGCTTTGAGTTTGAGTACTCACCTGAATCATACTGTGTATTTGGTGAATGTTTTTTAGGTAGCTTTTAATAATTTGTAGTTTCAACATTCTCAATGAGTAGTATGTTTTAATACAGGTGTGCCTGGTATGGAGTATTCGTTCACAATTTTTTCTCTTTATGTTTTATTCTATATATTATGCACTACCATGTATTTAAAGACACTTTAGATCTGCAGGATGTTAATTTTTATGGTATTTTGGGGATTTTTTAAAATTATTTTTTTATTTTGCATTGCAAAAGTACTTAATAATTACTTCCTTATGCCTTAACAAACCCCCCTCATCTGAGGTTTATTTCACACTTCATGCTTAATTTAGACAATCCACAATCCTGTTGCAAAATAATTTTATTTCCTAGTTTACTTTGACTGTCTCCAGATACTGATTGCCCAGTCAGAGTAACTGAGGCAAATAAAATTTATTTATAAATAAAATAAATCTTCTAAAAGTAATCCTTTTCATCCTTTTTCTCTATTAAGTATTCTTTTATTATAATTTCTGTGATTGACTGTGGTCTGGTATAGTATCTGTTCAGCAAATAACAGCAGTAGGGTTGAACAGCTTTCAGACACTGTTTATTTGGATACTCACTTTGGATGTTTGTAATGTGTTGTGGCTCACTTACATACTATGTTTTTGCTCCATGAATGAAAGGTTTTTTTGAACAGAGGGACAACAAAGACTGAACAGCAAATACTGTGTGCTTATTTACTACCCTTGCTTCAAATATACTTTACAAAGAGTAAATGCTAACGTGAGTATTCACACTGTCTAACTTCAGGCATTTAACTGTAATATCTGTGTTAATAACTGCTCTTAATATTGTCAGATAAGATGGGGAAGCAGAAGGGTTTGTAATGGTATTCTGTTTTTGTTTGTTGGTTTTTTTTTTTGAACTATTAAAAATCTATACTAAGCACAAAAGAGAAGAAAATGCAGAGCTTGTACAATGGTCTTGAAAAGAAATGTTGAGTAAACTACCAAAACATTAACATTGTTAGTGAATTTAACAAGCTGGATTAAAACCCTTTGTCTGCAGTGTATAAAGCATTCAAGAAATTTCGCATTGCTTATAAGCTTTTCTCACCTCCCCTGCATTAGAAATCAGTAGCCTTTAACAAGATTTTAATCAATCTCAACACTCCTTTAGAACACTCAGAATAGAAACCATTGACTAAATATCTACCTGAAACTACGATACAAAATATAATTATTTTTGTCACATTTCTTAATACTGACATTGACTGACATGGCACAGAAGTTTCATTGAGCATAGTCGGTGTTTCGAATTTATTATTGTTTTGATAATATGTAACAGATCCAGTAGCACACTGTCCCTGTTTTAATTGATTGATACTGTATTATGGTCTTGGGCATCTTTTGAACTGCCATCAACTGTTCTTAGAAGATGCAGAATTTCCTTCAGTAAATCTGCTTTGGGTCTTGATTAGATCTAGTGTTGTTTAGATAAACTCTCAGTGGGACCACAATTTGAGATGCTTTAGCTGTTAGACGTTTCTCCTGAAAAGCAAAAGGTGGATAGGAATTTTGAAGAAAACAGCAAAATTAATGAAAAGGTCAGGAATGTGAATGAACTTTGCTATATGTGCCACTACTGGTTTAGTGGGGAGACTCACAGGATAGATATCAGTCAAGACAGGAATCAGTTAGGAATTTACTTGACCAGGGAGAGTGGGTTGTACTTAGTGTGATCATTAAATGTGATTCTGGGAAGTGTCACACATATGATGTTGCGCTTTGTGTATGCAGTAGGTGTGGTGTTTGGAGGAAGGGCTGTAGTGCATGGCCCTTGAGTGCTAGCAGAAAAAGCAATGTGATCACCAATGGCAGGAAAATAGGGAACCATTACTGTGAAGAGTAAAGGTATTAACACTCTTGCTGTAATTTCTTTTGGCAATTTGAAGGCTCATACTTGAGGTTGGAACATGGTCCTACAAGCTCTCCACTCACTTGTAGGAGAATCACATCACTGAAACATGATTTTAAGTTTTTGACACGTTCCCTGGGCTGTGAAGAGGTGGTGGCAGGCAGGATATCTGTTGCAGTGCAGAGCAGGGATCCTCTGCTTGGACTTGGCTCTGTACCTGGGCTGTGTGGGGAAGGGAAGGCTCCACTGGCTTCATACGCTCACTGGACTCACCTGGGGCTGTCTGGTTGTGCCCAGCAAGCAGCAGCTGTTAGGGAGAGGAAGCCAGGGTGGGGGCAGGAGCCCTGGTGCATTTCACATTTGATCTGCTCTCACCTCACTAGTAAGACGTACCTCTTCTGCTGATTTATAGCAAAGAGTTAATGACTATGTTAATACCTGAAGTTCTCACTCAGTATTCACAGGGCAGAAAACTTGCTTAGTAAGTAAGGACTGTGCAAAGACTGAATCTCAGACTGCCTTATGAATTTACGAGCCAATACAGTAGAATAATGCTGAGTTTATTCTCATGCGTACCAGGAAATAGTCCTTACAGGTTTTGGGGTCACAGATTGTGGAATATGGGCTTTCCCACGTTAATGCATCAAAGAGAGGAATTAGGAGGGGTCTCTGAGAATAGTCTGCATGAATATATATTTTGCACTGTGCTCCACCTCTGGGGATACACCACCTTCGGGACTTGAGATAGTATTAGCTTGGCATCCCAAGGGCATGGAAGGTAGCCCAGAGGGAATGCACAAATTTTCCATCTGGGTTAGATCCCTGCTGGATTTCAGTAAGAGATCATTCTCCTCCTGCTTAACCCTTCATGTCTGCTACTAACTATTTTAATAAACTAGGCATGAAAGCTCTCCAATATTTCAAGTCAGCTGCCTCCTAGGTTTATTCTGAGATTTATAAATACACCTACAAGCTTTTCAAACTTTCTTTTTCATCAGTTTCATAAGGGATAACTAATTTATTTCAAAATAGGATTAACTCACTTTTTTTTCCCCAGCTACCAATTAGAAATGTGTATTTCTCCATTCTTAGCAGTCCTTTTCCATATTTTAACAGTGATTGCTATTATTACCTATTAAGTCAGTGCATAACTTTTTCATATAGACAGCATCCCACTTTCCAAACCATATACAGTCTTTCAATGAAAATCTCTGTCAAGGGCAATACCCTGTTATTTTCCACCTCCATAACATATGTTGTRCAATGCACATTATTCAAAAAGTAGAAAAGGCATCAAGTGATTCTGCGTTCTCCACAAACACTGTATTATATACGCACGGAGAATCACGGCTTTGGCCACACTTAAGCTTCCTGTAATATTTTCTGTATTCAACTTCCCAATTAAAACGTTCATCAGAGAGAAGATCCTGGTAACTCTGCAAACTGTTCAGTCAGTCACTTTTTAAAGAAATAGTGGGGGAGAATGTCTTTTATTATAGTTCTCTAGATGTTCTTTTTAAGTTATCCACAACACGACAGTTATAATTTTATTTTAGGTGCAGTTGATTGTGTTTAGTAATGGCCTTTAAACATTCTCAGCATAGTACATTTTAGTCACTGCTTCTAATCCTGTAGAATAAAAACTGTTAAAAATGTCTGGCTAAACATACACCTAATAATATTATAAATAACATGAAAGATAACTTTGGCCTTTTTCAAACTCTTAACCCGTGAAGCCATAAGCTGCATGTGGTATTACTATTCAGGAACTCCAGACTTTGCCAGAGTCCTTGAGGAAAATGAAGGAAATAGAGAGCTGATATTCCTAGCACTGAAAATTTAGGAGAACTTGGACAGAATATGTTGCTTCTGAAAGGCTTCAGCTCTTTATCTTTGTCAGAGAAGAGCAATAAAGAATAAATTGTTCCCTTTTTTTCCTATTTATATTACCTATTGATATGGTGTTATCTGAAATACAATAATAGATAGACCAGAGAGGCATGGTAAGAAGAACATTTCAGCTTTTTTTATTAGTTAGAGGTAATTGAACTATTAATATGAGTAGCTAATATTCTTCATATTTTCCAGTTGGTAGGCTGCCAATTTGTCTCTCTGTTCCACTTTAAAGTGCAGTTGTTTCATCAATTCAACTGTCATCTTGACAACAGAGGGGGTCAGACTCAACTAGTTCAAAGCAGCTTGACGCAACATCACTTCTAACTCAGCCTATGTTTGAAAAGTATTTCAAGGCCCCTATTTTGAATTCAGATCTGTGTGAATGATGCTTGTTAAGGTACCAGTCCAGTGCTGTCTTGCAGACAAAAATCCAGAAATAATAGCTGAAAGATGTCTCAGTGAATATCAGTGAGCAGTACAAGTGATGATCATTATTTAACAACTAAATTCAAGTTGTCTGTTTTCCATTTTAAAAAGATCCATGTTTGTGCAGTCTGCTTTTGATGATATCATAGTAACAAAAGAAATACGCAAAATTATCTAAGTTTTAGTGAAAGACAACTGTGAATCAAAATTTCTTAGACAAAAGATTTTTGAAAAGAATCTGCTTTACATTTGATAATCTGAAGGTGTTTGGTGGGGCTTTTTTCAAATTGAAGTTACAAAARCACAATTAGAAATAAACTATAGGAATAATAGTACCATACATTAGAACAGTATGGCTAGCAATAAAAGGAAGTAGTTCTAGGAAGTGTGGTGAGGATAGGGTGAACTTGGCATTACTGATAGGAAAGGAAATAAGCAGTAGGAAGTGTTTGTAGTGAAAACATTCATGGGCAGAATGTTCTCAAGAATATTCTTACGTTGGGTATTGTCTCTAGTATGCAGCAACCTTGTTTTTGAAAAATCATCCAGAGCTGCAAGTCAAGAAATTGAGTAGGAGGGGTGTGTTAGAAGAGGGCCACATGTAGCTCTTGATGTCTTACGAATTGGACTGTGTGACCTAATTGGATGGATAATGAAGTTATCTGTTAGTAAAAGCAGATTTATATGTCTAATACTGCTCCTAGTGAAGTAAGTGATAAAGCTCCATCGGTTTCAGTTTAATAAGGAAGGTTTGGTCTTATACTTGATATCCAGAAAGGTTTTATTTGCGAAGTGTGATTGAATTGTATCTTGATATGGCTTCTCTGAACTTTCACAACAGAATTATTGCCTGTCTTGAGGAAGCTGGGAAAGAAACAGTCTTGAGTCAAGGTCCTGACTGGGTGCTATAAATGTAGTTCTCTCCTGCTTAGGGGAAAAGTACTCTCAGTGTCTRTAACTCCTCGTGATCCAAGACAAAACATTATTTTTAATGCTGTAACTAATGCCTAGGATAGTATATATTTGGTGTTTGTTGTTAATGTCTGTTTCCCCTTCCTTTTCACTCCCTCCGTGAAAACTCTGAACATTCCCCTTTCATCCTGTGCACATTTCTTTCCTTATCCTGTTGTAGAGAACAGCATAGACGGGATGTTCTATAGCCTTTTGTATGGTACAGTTTGAAGGCATGAGGATGCACATTCTTTTGGAGAAGAACACTGTTTTCAAGGGTTACAACACAATGTGACATTGGCAATACAGTCAGCTCCAATGTTCCCAAAGAGTGTGTGAACTATTTGGATCTTGTTGCTCCTTCTCATCATATTGTCAGGCAATAATAGGATATGAACAGATACTGCATGTTCTCCAAGTGGAAAACTGCAGCTGCTCTCCAGGTGGTCAAAGTGCTATTTGCTTTAACTAAAAAAATTGGTAGATTGGAAGCATGGAATACATGGATCAAATCAAAAATCTGAATGATGTAATAAGGTTTAAAATTCTTACTTCAAACTGCAGGCTGAATTTAGGCTAGGAATGAATGGCACAACTGCCATTAACATTAACATATTTTTCTTTTTTTTTCCTTTTCTATAGACTGGAATTTAGACCTCAGGATCACATGATCTGCTGTTTCTTGATTGGAACTAGTTTTCAGACTAGTTATTCACCAATAATGGCAAACTGATTTCTACTAATGAAAACTCTCAAATTGTCCTTCACAAGTTTTTACTGTAATTTCTTTTTTGGTCTTGGGCTTTGAGAACACCAAACTGACTGTAAATTAGCTCTAGAGTAAGAACAAAATCCTACACTGAAATGTGACCCTGCAATAATTAACAAGGTGCCCCAGAGGGTTCCATGTATTGTGATACTCTCTCCTCTTCAGGCAAATTAGTGGTCCTTGTGATTCCTTGTAGATTCCAGTGTTGTTTTTATGCAGATGACTTTGCAGTCTGCATTAGTGGGCCATCTGTCACAGACCTTCCAGTCTAAGTACAAGGTAATTTGAGCCTTGTGCAATTGATTGCCTAAAAAATAGATCTAACAAGCTGTTCCCATATCATCTTGACTTTGAATTCTGGCATGGTTTTTGCAAAATATACCATTTGAGCATAGTCCGTTTCGGAAAATAGTTTTGGTGGGTTTTTGTTGGTTGTTTTTTTTTCCCCTTTCTTTTTTTTTTTTTCTTCTAGACTGTATTTTTTAGCTTGTTATGCATTCGCTTGATTACTTTATCAATGACTATTGAATAACATGAGATTATTTCTCTGTATTATGAAGAAATGRTGTTCTTGTGAAAGACACTTAGGGTTAGTTTCCTGTTTTTCATTGCTACAAATTCATTCTAGTGATCATGTATGTAGTGTAACTTTTTGTCAGTTTTACTTAAAATTCAAACAATGTGCCATATTTCCATTTGATTTATTTTGCTTTTTACCTTTGGGGTTTCCTCAGGGACCCACGCATAGACTGAACTGATTACGCTGAAATGAAGATTATACCTGTGTTAGTTTACATTTACTCATAGATTCATCTATAGAAATATACTTACTTGTAAGTAAGACTCCAAAGTCTTGTATTTTACTTATCAACATCCTAAAGACACTGATAAATTTAAACAGACAAAATGAAAATTTTCTGAGGTATGGTCCTAATTATAATTTGTTTAAATAGTAACTCACTGGTATTAGTGATCTGCATTTTAGTTCTCATTTTTATAAAGTCCTAGAGGTACCAAAATGGACATAAAACACTTGCATACTGGATATACTTTTTAAACCCGTTTGTTTGTTTGTTCCCTGCCTGCCCCCTCCCCTCCCCCTCCCCCCCCTTATTTTAGGTCCTAACTTTGGAGGTTGTCATTTAAATGACTGCATAGAGGTCTCTTCAGGGGTTTTTGTCTTGTTTAAATAAATTGAATTGAATTGATTTAGTGTTCCTATTACAATTTGTTAAACTTTCTCAGGCTGTTGGGGGACATAATGTCACTGGGCTTTATTATGGATTACAAAGGGGAAAAAAAGGGAACTGCTCAGCAGGTTTTTTTTCACGTTAATTCATCAGTTGTATAACATGCACAAAATGCTCCCTTCGTAGCAAAGTTTTTGATCCTGTTTAATTACATATCRTTTTTATATTGTTTCAGAAAACAAAACAAGTAAGTATAATAAACTTTTAAAGTTTCTTTACATAGCTCTTAGTTTTAAATCAAGAGTTTCCATTGAGTAATTACAATAAGCATCCTTATTATAATAAACATCCTAATTATAGCATCCCCATCAAAAAAACTTCTATGGTGTTTCTTAGTCAATCAAGAGAAGCAAATAACATGAATTTCTCATGTCCAAATGTAAAGTCATCTAGAAAGTAGGAATGCTGGCCCCACCACATGGGAGATGGTATGCTGGAAATGAGTGATTTTGAAAATTGTTTGAGGCCAGGGTAGAAAACTGACTGAACATCATAGTGACGCTGAAGTTAAAGGGCTAACGTGGCCTAAGACATAAGAGCGGAATAATACCAAAGGAAAGATGGATACTACCTTTGTATGAAAATGACAGTAACTCTTCTTGGAATACTTGGTTCCCTTTTGGAATCCATAATTTGAGGAAGATGTTAAAATATTAAAGAGGTTCAGAGAAGACTTACAAATGTGGTGATAAGATTGGAAAGGAAGGATTTTGAAGCTCTAACTGGGAATCAGCTCGAGGAAATCCTCCTGTCTGTGTGATGCAGAAGAACAAACTATCTGATTGCAATAATCCTTTCTCTGCTAAATAACTATGAAATGTTGATTATTTTCATGATGAAATGTTATTAAGCTATTGTTCCAGAAAATTCCTTAAGAACAAGACATTCTTTGAGATCTGATATAGACATATTTAATCCATTAAGTTTAAAAATTAATCTTTCCTGGCTTCGTTTGAAAATACCCTGGGTTAAAACTTTTTTTTAACTCCTTTTAAGTATGTTATTGTATTGGAATTATCTAGAAGGTTTTCACTGAGTAATTTTTTAAAAAGGCTCTAATTTACACTAAATACAATATAAAATGCTTGTCTCCAGTATATTCTTGATGGCACCACTCTGATTTATTACTACAATCTATTATCACAGCAACCATTGTTTGATAATGTGCAGAATTGGAACAATAAATCTCTGGTATAACATCTGAAAAACTGATACATTCTATGAATTTAACTTAGCAGTGTGAAGGTTTGTGTGTGTTGTGGTGGTGTTAGGAATTTAGTGATCTGTAGTCAGTGAAGAAACATAGACTTTTCAGAGGACAACTCAGATTATGGATGGGCCAGCTTACACAGGGAAGGTGTCTCTAACAGCAGGCTTTAGGAGTCCTGGGTGACAAGTCTCATGACTTTGAAATTTGAATTGTAAGCCTAAAGTTCAGAACTCTCATCTCAGAAGTATTTAGGTGTAACAAACTCTCATTGRTATATTTTCATTGGGATTCAACATCTAAATAACATTAAGGATCTGAACCTGAAGATACGTATGCAAGGTTACACGGGAGCAAGAAAGCGAATCTCCAGGTTGATGGCCTAGCCATCAACTAGTATTTGCACACACCTCGCTYCCCCCCTCCAATTCTTTCTAACATCTTATTACTCTTAGAGGAAGAATGTAAATGACTTAATGGTTGTGAGCTACTCCTGAGAAAGTAGTGATACCAAAGAGGTTTAGGGGTCATAGTGCAAAGCCAGAAATATGAGACCYACCAAAGTAATGCCGTAACAAGCAAAGTTCCTTGGTTTACAAGTAGCCAAATACTTAGTAAAATAAGTGATGCTGTATTACATTGCATTAATGAGACCTCCATGCTTTAAAACAGACGCTGAAAAATTGGAAAACGTTCCTGCAGGAGCCACAACRGTGATTCAAGGTCAGAAAACCTGACTTGGAATAAAAGACAAGAAGCTCTATCTARTTATTTTATTCAAGAAAAAACTGAGAAGCAGTTTAATATATCTATTGGTATTCCCATGGAAAGAAAATTTCTGATGATGAAGGCCTCTAATCTATCTGATAAAGATATAAGAAATCTGGTAGCTGGAATCTGAAGATAGAAAAATTAAGTTTAGGTACTTTATGCATATTTTACAAGGGAAATCTGGGAAAGCAAAACAGTGGGAGCATTTTTCACTGCTTCAAATATTTAAATCTGGAGGTTTTTTTTGATGTTTTGGTTTTTGTTTGTTTTTAATAAGTTACAGTAAAAAAGTTATAGGGTTGATTATGGGCATGTTTGTGTGAAACTGTGTGCTATATGATGCAGGTTACAGGTGACAACAGATGACAATAATCCTCACTTCTTACCTTTAGAACACATGACTGCTTCATTTTTTACTGCGTGACTTGTGATAGTATCTAGAGAAGGCAAACTTAGATTTTTAGGTATTATCCTGTTASGCATTAAACATGTGCATATTGAAAACATTGCTCTGGTTCTAGAGATTTGTCAATCCAAATAATTAGTAATGAACAAGCCTTTTGCTTCAGTTAAATATAGTAACTTTCAAGGGTTATCTGTAGAGAATGAGGGGTTGAGTTTGCTCATCTGTAGCAACAGTAGTTCTGGCAGAAATGAAGAGTGCTTGCAGGAAGATAAAGTGTGTGCTTTCATTAGAACACAGGAGTCGAACTGACTCCAAACTGCTGCTTTCTTCACTCAGGTTCATTTGACAGTGATCTCACCAAGTAGTCTGGTAGATGTAACTTTTCTGTGAGTTACTTAAACAGCCCAAGGTTTTAAAACTTGCAAATGATTTTCAGTGATGTTGGCTCTGTCCACAGAAGGAAGATAGATAGATAGACTATCATATAGTGATATTTAATAAATATATACATTTCCTATGATATTTATGGTTTGGAGTATTCCAGCTATTCAAATACTAGGCTACCAATAAACAGGTGTGACTTGTACTCAACTGCCTGCAACTATAGACTGAATTCACAAAATCTGTCACTCACAAAATCCATAGACAATTGAAGTAGTTTTCTAGAAGTGAAAGTATGCTAAACTTCTGTGAGCTCTCCCTCACTATCCAGCTTCAAACTTAGTCAGTTACTGAATAAAATTCTCGACCTACTTTTAGAATTTGTGACTTCAGAAACAAAAGACGCAACCCATTTACATTCAAAAACAAATAGAAAGCCATGGATTTCATAATGTTCATACCGAAATAGGTTAACTAATCATGTAAATCACACTGAGTCCTTAGGTGATACTTACTAGAGTATAAGCCTGCTTAATTTGTTTTCTGTTTTTTCTAGTGAATTGAGATGTTATTCTTGCAGATCTTCAAATATCATCACAGYAATTTGCAAATTAATATACTACTAGGTGGCAAAAWTTTTTTTTTTTTCTTTCTTTTAGAGTGATACTGTCTTAGGGATTTGGTAGCATGAAGAAAGTAAAATTCACCAAGGGTGAAATTCACTTCTGGCAGAAAGCCAGAAAAGGGAATGTGCTCCAGTTACATTGTGCTTGAGACCTGTTATGACAGGGCTTTATTGAAAAAATTGTGGGACTAGAATTCTTGAAGAATTATTCTCAAATGATTTCTGGTATGYTGTGCTGATACCACTGTAATATCAGACATCTTGGAAAATCAATTAATTTAGAATCTGTAGCACTCGTGAGGAACTATTATTTTCCCAGACAGAACTGAGTGAGATTAAAAAGTTTTCCCAAGGTCATRCACAAAGTTACTATTGAGGTAGGCACTAACTAAGCCAAAAGGAAATCAGATTTTTATTCTATTAATTCAGACTTTTCTTTGTGGAATATAGAATGAGAGCAATTGAGAATTGCTATGAAAAGTTATTGAAAATTCATATGTGGATAAAAGCATTATACTGTGTTAAATTTAAAGTATTTTTCTTTGATCTTGAGTTTTTGAACTTGCTTTGTACTTTAAAAAAAAAAATAAACAAATGAAAAGTCCTATCCAAAAGGTGGTAAAATTGACGTTTTGCTGGTATAGAAGAAATGTTTGGGKTTTTTTTTTTCCTAAACTGAGTTTGTGCAGAATTATCAAATCTGCAGGTATTCTTGTTAAAAAGAAAATAGCATTTTTTCCAACATTTTGATGAAACAATTCTGATGAAACAGTTCTGTTTACTGGTCTTTGTGTTTCACAGTCCAGTTCCTTGACAAAATTTCATTCTTATTTTACAAAGGACACAGTAAGAGGTATATGGTTTTAAAAGAAATGAAAGGTGTATGATTTAAAAGSAGAGACCTGGCAAACTTTGGTTCACAGTTCATTTTATAGCCAATTTACCTACTCCATTTTTCTCTTTACAATCTAAATTCTAGGTAAGTTGAAGCTGCAACGATAGGCAATGCTACTGCTCTGGTACGGAAGTAGTTTTGCATTTAATTTTAATTCAGATTACCAAAGACGCATTCTCTATTATGGAAAAGTAGATTCTTCATACACTTATGAAGTAGAGGTGGAAATGACCTATTAGGTTGCCTTTTCCTAGAAGTGCAAGAGGTTTCCATTTAACTACAACCTGAGGCGTATTTTCTTTATCATTAGAGAGGTGTATGTATGCCATGTAATTATTTCAGTCCAGCTCTCTGGGGTTTTGTAACATTTTTGACAGAAAAATCTAACAGTGTTTAAGATAATAACAAGGGATAGGTTGACTGTCAGATTACAAATCCTTAAAAAGTTCTGACAATATTAATCTTAAGGACTCTGGATTTCTATGCTAATGGAATGCTAGAAGGTGGCAAAGAAAAGAATGCTATGTAATTCTTTGAATCTCCTTRTGCTCAAATTTATTCTTTGGAATTGAAGCGCAATTCTGTGACAAACTAAGCACAGACTAATAAACAGACCTGATAAATGTTTGCCCTATTTTGACTCAGTTCTGAAACACTGAAAGAAGGCAATTTTAATCTTGTTTGAGTACACCTTTTATAAGAATAATTCAGAGCTTAGTTCAAAATGTTTGCAGACCTTGCAAGCCTTTCTTGTTCCCTTCAAATCCTGTCATTTTTTTCTGCAAGTTCACACTGTTATCAGTACAAATCAAATATGTTTGACAATTACAGCTGGAATTTGGAATGCATTTACATTATGCAGTGGAATATAGTTACAATAAATTCTAATTTCATATATAATGCTGGATATCTATGAAGCATCAATAAACTATGAAAGATCAAAATAATGATAAATGCCAGGAAAAGTGATATATAAATGTCTCCTGTTTTTACATCTGTGTATATATGCTTTTTATAAAGATCTTAATTACAGACATTGAAAACATGTATTTTTAGAATTGTTTTGCAACTTTCACTTAGTTGCTTTGATTCGCAATAGGTTTCTTTCTTTTTGTAGCTATGAATCTGCACTTAGAGATTGAGTGTGAAGGCAGTCATGSGTAGCAAAGTTTTTCATACATTTTGAATTGCTTTTCTGCAACAAAATGTTGTCTGGCAAAGTTCCAGAAAATACTACAACAGTAGTTGACAGGGAGACTCAGAATCCCCTCATTCGTTAATACATGCAAACTTCTATATTTGTCTACCTGAATCTCTCCATTATTCTCAGAAATAAAGCTGAAGTTCCTGCTCCCATCCCATTGCAATCACAATGAAGGAGGACAGTGTTTTTGGTTTAAGTCCAAGCAACACAGAAGCTACAGGAAGCTGCAACCTAAATGCAACTTTGGCCTGTAAAATGAACCTTTGAATTCTAAAGCAATAGATGAGTGAGGTAATTRCTAGAAATATGGATATTTCCATGGGTTATTACTCAGTGCCAATATATGTATGTTATCGCAGTATGCCAATATGGGCTTACCACTGAATACTTGCATAGTGGAAATATTCAAATCCGCTTAACTGGATAAAGGTTACTCTTTCTCTCAAAAAAAGTTTTTGATGTTCAAAGAAGAAAAAGTATATAAAAATAGACATGTACAAGTTCATAGGACGATGCAGGCAGGAAAAAAAAAAAAGGTGCTGAGCTAACTGTCCACTCTCTATCAGTTTTGGTAAATGTGGCAATCAAGGAAGGTTCCCCATGACTATAAAAAAGGCAAGTGTCACACTCCACCTTCAAGGTGAAACAGCAGAAGGTGGGGAATTACTCACTTCAGACCACGGGGAAATTCTGGAACAGGTCCTCCTGCAAGCCATTTCAAGGCACGTGAAGGACAAGAAAAAGACAGTGAACATTCAGTGTGGGTTTCCCAAGGACAAATCCTGCCTGACCAACCTGATTGCCTTCTACAATGAGATGACTGACTCTGTGGACGACGGGAGAACATTAGATTCATTTATCTTGACTTTGTCAAGGCTTTTGACAGTCTCCTGTAGGATTCATCTTCAGCTAGGGAGATACGAGCTAACTGAGTGGGTTAAAAGTTGCAGTAAAAACTGGCTGGCCTGCTGGCTTAAAGAGTAGTAGTTAATGATTTGAATTCTGGGTGGCCCATTATGAATGTTTTTTTCAGGGTCAGTATGGGGGCTGAGACTGTTTAACATCATCTATAGTGGCATGATGTAACAAAGTGCACCGTTATAGACCTCTGGGTAACAACAGATTGGGGGAGCAAATCATGCACTTGGGAGGGAGCAACTCCCTGTATCAGCTCAGGCTGGGAATTGTCTGCAGCTCTGCAGAAAACGACCTGGAGCTCCTGGTGGACAAATGGAATATGAATTAGCAATGTGACCTTTTAGTAATGGGAGTTTAACACACACTTGGCTGCATTAGCAAGAATGAGGCAGTGGGGTTAGAGAAGTGAATATTCCCCTTCCTCCAGCAATTATGATGATATGTCTAGAATATGATGTCCAACTTTGGTCTCCCCAGTAAAAAAAGAGACATTGACAAACTGGAGAGAGTCCACTGTAAGACTTTCAAGATGCTTATGGGCATGGGGGATATGAGGTATAATGAGAGGTTGTGGGAAGTGTGTTTGTTTAATCTGGGGAAAATCTAAGGGGAGATCTAATTGCTGTTTTCCACTGTATAAAGGAGGATTATAAGGAAGAGGGAACGATACTCTTCTGAGAGATGCACAGTGAAAGGACAAGAGGCAACAATTGCAAACTACAAGGGAAATTCCAGTTGGATATAAGGAAAAAAATCACAGTCAGAGTGTTTAACCACTGGAGTAGTTGCCAAGAGATATTGTGAAATCCCCATCCTTGGAGATATTTAAAACTTAACCAGATAAGTGTCTGAGCATATAGATTGTGTGTGATTCTGTGATTATTTATTCTCTGCTTTTAATATCCCTCTACCACCTCTTTTGATCAAGTGCCAGGTAATTCAATAGAATATATATTAGCAGTAGTAACTACTGAAAACTTCTTTTATTTTCTTGAAATAATTTCATGGAATTTACTGTTACAGATAGCTAATTTTCTATATTACAGTAAAACCAAACGCTTGAAATAGAGACCTTAGAAAATAAGTTGTCAGGAAAAGGTTTCTTTCACATAAAAATGAAATAAGATGCATATGACTGCTCATATTCAAATGCAGCATTTTGTAATTAGCTTACACTATCTTCCTCAAGGGAAAGAAGCTAAAGCACTTAAGTAATATTTCTGATAGATTTCAATTCTTTCTGATGAACATAGCTATTCAGTTGCTGACTTATACTGGCCAATATATTTTACACAAGCTTAGCCTGCATGCCTGATGTTATTAAACATGCTATGATGCTTATTAATATTAACTTACTCATTTAGTGCATTGGAGCATTGATCTGTCTTTTTAGAAAATTGCAGTAGAGTTTTACTATGAATCACTCTGCATAAAATCATAATGCTGAGTTTTCACTGCATACCGTTCTTAATCTTGGTAGACTTAGTAAGTAAAATAGTCTGATGAAATACTCAGAGTAGACTTTCAGCAGTCTTTCAGTGCATTGACCCATGCATTTGGGCTAGAACTTCACTATCTATACTGATGTCACAGACTCCAGTAGCCTTTATTATTTGAGAAAGATGTCCAATAATAATACTTATTCTGCAGGAATATTACTTGATTAATATTTGAAAAAACATTTTAGGATTCTTGAGAGTTTTTAAAAAGTTTGTCTATTTTTCCATTTCCTCTATATTCTTCTRTATTTTAAAATGAACTTAGCAATGCTAGTCAGAAAACAAAACGTAATTATGCCAAAACAGCAATTCTTCTAAATTGTTGTCATATAAATAACAGATTGGTTCCCTAGTTTGACTGACTGGTCCCTAGACTCTCTTGCATGATAGAGTGTATCTAGATAGTTTATCTATTTTGATGAATTCATTAACCTATGGGAACAACTAGTTTTACAAACACAGGTATAAAGAAAGTGTTCTCTCATTTGATATTCAGAAAATATTCAAACACAGTGTGTCAAGAGTAAAGGGAAAGTTAAAGCAGAAAGGTTGACCGAGGATTATGTAGTATCCAAATTGAATATTAAACAGTGTGCTAAATGTCCTTCAGTGAATGGCAGCAACAGCCAGGAAGAATGTGTATTCCTATTCTACATCATGTATGCATATGATTCATCAGAGATATGACATCTGGTTTCTACCTGCCCTAGACCAGTCTAGGGACAAATTTGTGCAATTTTTATGTGCAATTTTTATGGATTAAGTAAATTCTGTGCAATTTTTATGGATTAAATAAATTCATTGATTGTAACGTTACATGTGTAACAAAGTTTGTGGAACAAACCTTTCATTGAAGTCTTCTATTTGCTAAATTCTTGCTGGTTTATTGGAAACTACCACTCTACAATAGTAAGGGAATTCCTTAGGTATATATATTTGGCTCAGCAGCTGAGATGTGTAACATGGCTAAATTAACCCATTTTCATGTCAGGAAATTTTCATAGAACAAGTCCCCATACACCATAATACTGCTTTTAAGCTGTAATTTATTCAAATGGTTCAAATAAAAGCAGAGAAGAAAGTAGTGTTTCAATATGACTTTGCTGTTACAAAATCACTGGTGAAAGGGAATTCCAGATCCTGCTGTTTATCATTTAAGTTGTGCCTTTGAAGTAAATTGCACCTTAATCATATCACTCCATTATGCAGAAGGTCTTCTCCTGCTACTTAGAAATGGATAAATCCTAGACTGAGGTCTGGGAATTAACTTTTTTTTTGTGTATGTTTTGTTTTGGGTTTTTTTTTGTTTTTTTTTTTTTTTTAATAATAGATTTGCTGAGAAGGAAAAAAAAGGCATTGAGAAAAAGCATAGGTTTTTTTTAAAGCACTCAAGAATACTCATGAAAATGAACAAAATTAAAGAATGCTAAAATTATTGAATAGAGAGGAAAAGTAGATAACTTTTCTTAGAACTCATAAGCATATATTCTAGAGTTTGAGTTGAGGACCCTCTTTAGACTTGTTTTGTTGCTAGGTAAAGTTTGAGGCTTTTTGTCTTATACTGTAAATCCATATAAAGTCATTATCCTGTAAGAAGGTATCCTGGCTTACTGATAAATTTGATTTGTAGTTATAGGTGACCTGTAAAATTATGTCAAATGATATGAGGATTGCCTTTTCTTTCCCTGACATCAAATTATTGTCTTGTTTAAGATTCATATACGCACTCGCAGCAATTTTGGTGATCTGTAATAGAGAAGTCAAAGCTCCTGCAGAAGAACTGGAAGAGTTAGAACATTTTTGCTCTATTTCCAAATATATTTCCTTACTGCTCTTTAAACTTCAATTTTAAATTTTAATGTTCCCCACATCCCTATATACTGTTACAAGGCCTTGAAAATGAAGGATGCTAAACAAATTTAAGGGATTTTTTTACTTTTACCAGTTTAGATATAACTTATGTATTTACCCTTCTATTTCAGTGGTAAAGGAGGAATCTGCCTACAATGTTAGGGCAGAAAATCCTCTAATTTTGAGAAATAATTGCTTAAAAACACATCTATTAGTTAAGTGAATACTCAGTAATATTACACGAAAAATGGTTTCATATCCCATGTGCTGTCCTCAAGTAACCAACCAAACTGGCTACCTCAGTATTCCTGTATTTATTTGGATTACACACTAAATATTTTTTGTCAAGAATTACAGAAAATTTGTATATTTAAAAAAAAGTTTTAAACACTTAAATCTTTTTAACAATACAGTGGTTAACAATACTTTTAGAATAGTATTCATACAAAAATTCAAATGGATTGTAAATTGTGATTAAGACTTACAAATCAAGTATTTTATCTACATATAGAATCATAGAATAGTTTGGGTCATCTAGTCCAATTCCCCTGCTGTGGGCAGGGACATCTCCAACTACATCAGGTTGCTCAGAGCCCCGTCCAACCTGACCTTGAATGTTTCCAGGGATGGGGCATCTACCACCYCTCTGGGCAACCTGTGCCAGTGTTTCACCACCCTTGTTGTAAAAAATTTCTTCCTTATATCTAGTCTAAATCTACCCTCATTTAGTTTAAAACCCTTACCCCTTGTCCTGTTGCAACAGGCCTTGCTAAAAAGTTTGCCGCCATCTTTCTTATAAGCCTCCTATAAGTACTGATAGGCGGCAATAAGGTCTCCCCGAAGATTGAATAACCTCAACTCTCTCAGCCTTTCCTCATAGGAGAGGTGTTCCATTCCCCTGATCATTTTTGTGGCCCTCCTTYGGACCCACTCCAACAGATCTATGTCTTGTGCTAAGGGCTCCAGAGCTGGACGCAGTACTCCAGGTGGGGTCTCACCAGAGCAGAGTAGAGGGGCAGAATCACCTCCCTCCACCTGCTGGCCATGCTTCTTTTGATACAGCCAAGGATATGGTTGGCCTTCTGGGCTGCGAGCACACATTGCTGGCTCATGTCCAGCTTTTCATCCACCAGTACCCCCCAGTCTTTCTTGGCAGGGCTGCTCTCAATCCCTTCATCCCCCAGCCTGTACTGATACCGGGGGTTGTCCCGACCCAGGGGCAGGACCTTGCACTTAGAATAGAATCATTAAGGTTGGAAAAGACCTCTAACATCATCAAGTCCAACTGTCAACCCAACACCACCATGCCCACTAAACCATGTCCCGAAGCGCCACATCTACATGTTTTTTGAACGCCTCCAGTGATGGTKACTCCACCTCTCCCCTGGGCAGCCTGTTCCAGTGCCTGACAACCCTTTCGGTGAAGAAATTTTTCATAATGTCCAATCTAAACCTACCCTGGCGCAACTTGAGGCCATTTCCTCTTGTCCTATCGCTAGTTACTTGGGAGAAGAGACCAACACCCGCCTCKCTACAGCCTCCTTTCAGGTAGCTGTAGACAGCTATAAGGTCTCCCCTCAGCCTCCTTTTCTCCAGGCTAAACAACCCCAGCTCCTTCAGCTGCTCCTCATAAGACTTGTTCTCCAGACCCTTCACCAGCTTCGTTGCCCTTTTCTGGACACGCTGCAGCACCTCAATGTCCTTCTTGTAGTGAGGGGCCCAAAGTATTCGGGTGTGGCCTCACCATTGCCTAGTACAGGGKCACGATCACCTCCCTACTCCTGCTGGCCACACTATTCCTGAYACAGGCCAGGATGCTGTTGGCCTTCTTGGCCACCTGGGCACACTGCCGGCTCATGTTCAGGCGGTGTGAACCAGCACCCCCAGGTCCTTTTCTGCCGGGCAGCTTTCCAGCCACTCTTCCCCAAGCCTGTAGCATTGCGTGGGGTTGTTGTGAGCCACTTGGCCTCGTTAAGCCTCATGAGGTTCACACGGGCCCACTTCTCCAGCTTGTCCAGGTCCCTCTGGATGGCATCCTGTCCCTCAGGTGTGTCGACTGCACCACTCAGCTTGGTGTCATCTGCAAACTTGCTGAGGGTGCACTCGATCCCACTGTCTATATCATCGATGAAGTTATTCAACAGTACTGGTSCCAATACAGACCCCTGTGGGACACCACTTGTCACCCATCTCCATCTGGACATTGAGCCATTGACCACTATCCTCTGGACGCATCCATCCAACCAATTCTTCACCCACTGGACAGTCCAACTATCAAATCCATACCTCTCCAGTTTAGAGAGAAGGATGTTGTGGGGGACCGTGTCAAAGGCCTTCCAGAGCTCCAGATAGACGACATCTGTAGCTCTTCCCATGTCCACTGATGTAGTCACTCCATCAYAGAAGGCCAYTRGGTTGGTCAGGCAGGACTTGCCCTTGGTGAAGCCATGCTGGCTGTCTCAAGTCACCTCCCTGTCCTCCATGTGCCTTAGCATAGCTTCCAGGAGGATCTGTTCCATGATCTTCCCAGGCACAGGGATGAGACTGACTGGCCTGTAGTTCCCCGTGTCTTCCTTTTTTCCCTTTTTAAAAATGGGGGTTATGTTTCCCCTTTTCCAGTCAGCGGGAACTTCACCAGACTGCCACGACCTCTCAAATGTGATGAATAGTGGCTTAGCAACTTCRCCCGCCAGTTCCTTCAGGACCCGCGGATGGATCTCATCGGGTCCCATGGACTTGTGCACCTTGAAGTTCCTTAGATGGTCTCGAACCTGATCTTCTCCTACAGTGGGTGGCTCTTCATTCTCCCAGTCCCTGCCTTTGCCTTCTGCGGCTTGGGCAGTGGTGCTCGAGCACTTGCTGGTGAAGACAGCGGCTAAAAAGTCATTGAGTACCTCCGCCTTCTCCGTATCCGGGTAATCAGGGCTCACATTTTGTTTGAGAGAGGGCCCAAATTTTCCCCAGTCTTCTTTTTATCCCTGATGTACCTATAGAAGCTTTTCTTGTTGCCCTTGATGTCCCTGRCCAGATTTAATTCTATCAGGGCTTTAGCTTTCCTAACCTGATCCCTGGCCGCTCAGACAATTTCTCTGTATTCCCCCCCAGGCTACCTGTCATTGCTTCCACYCTCTGTAGGATTTCTTTTTGTGTTTGAGTGTGTCCAGGAGCTCCTTGTTCATCCACGTAGGCCTCCTGGCTTTTTTGCCTGATTTCCTCTTTGTTGGGATGCATCGCTCCTGAGCTTGGAGGAGGTGATCCTTGAATATTAACCATTTTAGTGTATCTTACTGATATTACTGTATCTTTTGTTGGTATAAATAAGTATAATAGCAGAAATCATAGAGATTATGTGATCAGGTTTTGATTGAAATTAATCATTTCAATTATTCATAATAATTTAATGCTTGAATTAATTAATTGTAACTATCTTTGGTGTGGGAATCTTTGTGCAGCTGATGAATGATTATATTGAAATGATACAGAAATGGAATTGTAATGTTTTGAATTGATACCAAGTTCTCAATCTTTTTCTCCAGGTCCCCTAAAATCTTGTACTAATATGATATTCATAGCTTTGTGGATGCTGTAACTTAAAAAAAAATAAATAATCGACTAAGCTTTATGACTTTGTACATCTGTAACTGAAGTTCCCTCAAGATATCTTAGAGTATTAGTACTAAAACCTTAACTGTAAATTTGAGAAGGGTGGATCTGATAAATTTGCTCTTTTCACCTTTTCTTAATCTGTCCTTAGTCTGTTCTAGTATACCCATCATTGCATTTTGAGGGTTCAGTGTTGGGGTTTTTTTAATAAAGTTTTTTAGAATGTTAGCAGTTAAGAGTACATTTTTACTTGAAAAAAATATGGGCTAGATTCTAACCTCAGAAGAGTAAGCCTGTTACTGCCAAATCCATTATGTTTGGGCCTCTCTAATTTGCTGTTCTTAGTGTGTCATCTAATAGATAACAATATACCATGTTAAAATGGCAGTCATCTTCACAGAAATTACAAAACCTGACTGATCTTGTCCCTTTTAAGATAAATTTTTAGGGGTCCAATTCAACAACCGCAGATATCAAATGAAATTTCTACCAAATCCAGTGAGTGCTGTAGGACTCCTAGATAAGTGGTAACCCATGTAACAAAATATGGAATTTGAACAAAGAATTTACTACATAAAATACAGCCCTAAATGAGTCACGAAACTACCAGAAAATTTTAGAGTTCTCTTTAACAGTTATTGGAGCTGATGAAACTCTTGAGATTTTGTTTGTCATTTGATCAATAAATCCTTACCTTCTTTTGAAAAGCATGTTCTTCTTGTGTGTTTGAGCTGACGTAGAGTTTCACCCTCAGAAAGACAGAGAGGAAAAGAGCAAGGATTACTGAATCCCAAAAGGGCCCTTTCTCCTGCATTTTTTTCTCAATGATGTTATTTTGGATTTATGTATCTGTGACCCAACAAAAGAAATACTTGACTATGCTTACAAAGCAGAGTGAAACTCTCAACAGCGTGTTGACAGGGATTTTCTGATTGTACTTAGAAGATGTTTAGCAGTTCTAAGTAAGAATAAAGCATATGCATATTTTACAGTTCTTGAAACAGAATTTTAATGTATCACTTAAGTAAAGATATCGGGATGTCTTTGTTACATGTCAGATTTATTTTGCAGATGTCAATCAAATTTCTGTTTGGAGAAAAATTGCTTAAAGATGTAAATGGAGTAAGTTTAGAAGAAAGTAACACAAGTTGTTCCTCATTTAAAGGTTGAATGGGATTCTTGTTTAATTTTGTAAATTCACCTTGCTTTATTAAACACAGTTAAATCCTGTTGCCATAGCAATCCACTCTCCACAGAATGAAACTCCTGTACGTTCCGGTTGTATTTCTTTATTTAAAACTTGTTTCCTCTATCCTGATACATTTCAGTTTGTATGAACACTAAAAGAAAAAGTATTTAGTAAAAATTCTCAGGTAACAGGTCTTAATTTTGATGACATAATGACATAGAGCAGCAAAGTTTGCTTTCATGTTTTCTTTGGGAAGGAAGGGATAGGAATACGGGACTTTAAAAGGAGAAAAAAAAAAAAAAGGAAATAAAGTAAAAGTCAATTTAAGAAATGAAGGATAAAGATGCAAGATAAAAATACCAAGAAAGAATTGGTTAGAAAGATGTCATGATGAACGAAAGTAGAAAAGAAACGCAAAGGAACATTTCATTAGACAAGAATTTTCAATGTGTTATGATGGGAAAAACTAAGGTTTGTTTGTTTTTGTTTTGGGTTGGTTTTTGTTTGGTTTTGGTTGTTTTTTTTTAGGCTGAGAGGGCTATACATGGGCAAGGAAGGCAAATAATTCTTTCCCACTGCTTACATTGCCATAGCTCATATAGAGTACTGAATAGAGTGTTGCATTGTTAGGGGATGGCACAACATAGATCATCCCTCGTGCAATAGTAAGTTTTTATTGTTCATTTTTTACTCTCAGTGCATAGTGCAATTTGTGAAAAACTAGCAGAGTTGTTCTTGGTGTAAATGTCATTGTAAAATCAATGTGGAAGAAACGTTACTTCTTATTTTCTTATTAGATAGTTCCTTGTAATCTTAATACCACTAGTACGTTYTCCGCTTTAAGTAATAGTATTTCACGTGTATCAGTTGTGTCTGAATTCTACTGTGGTTCCTATGTCAAAACCTTCAGTTGTCCACTCCAAGAAATAACTGTGGGAAAATCAATTTCATTAAATCTGTTTATTTCAGTAAGGGAACCTATGTTCCATTTTTTTCTGCTTGTTTTTCTGCTTGCTGTATAACTCTTTATGCATACCGTTGACCAACAAGTCTCTAATTGCCTAGATCTCTTCTGGTTTTTTTTTCACCTCTTTTTTGAATATAGGTCCCTTATTTGTGAAGCTCTCACTGTTAGACACTACACTCGTCTGATAGACTAGTTAAAAATTCTAGTATGGGGAATACCTGTTCCCCCCCACCAGTCAGCTGGATGTACTCAGTCTATTTTTCCTTTTATTTTAAATATGAGCAGTTTGTTTCTTGTCCTCATTCCTGCTAGCCATCTTTCCTTTGCCCTCAATTTTATAGCGGTCTTACTGGAAATTACGATAAGGAATTTTAGTTTCAGGGCCCTATTGCCCCAAATTTCAAGGGTTTTATTAAGCTGTGCTCTTTTCATCTTCTATCGAAATCTTTCTTATTTCCTTGTATTTTTAGGTTGCTGGTTGAAGAACCTCTTAATGATGTGATTTAATTTTTGGTGCAAACTCAAATTCAGTGTGATTTCTGACAATTCTAATTTTTTCCTCTACATCTTTTGTATTCCAGGGTACAGTCCTCTTTGGTAATAATTTCCTTTCTTTCATTCTTTTTTGTGGGYTATCTGCTTACTTCTTAGTATTTGGAAGAGGTTTTTCAGTTAGAGCTGAAACCTTGTAACGCCATTTATAGTACAAGTTTCAGGTTGCTTTTTTCAGTTTTTAAATAAAGCTTCTCTACATTTAAATTCTTGAGCTTTTCATTTCTGAACACTTCATTAATTAATTCCAGCAATTTCTTAAAGTTGCTCCTTCAGAAATACAAGAAATGTAGTTACGGAGCTAGTACCAGTTTGTGACTTTAAAGGAAGTTGTTAAGGATATTCCAGCATCCTGTCGGCTAGCAAATTTGTCTTAGATCCTATATGACACTTCACTGGGTAGAAGAGAACAGTGTAATAGAAGTTTCTATTTCTGGCTTATAAATTGTGGCCTTACCACGCACACGGTTTCTGTGGAAACCTCTCTGCACAACCTCAGCAGCTGAGGTTGCTTGTGCTGTCTCCATATAGGCATACCAGGCCTTCAGCAACAGGGTGACTTTGCACCCGTACCCAGATTCATTCTACCTACTTTTAGACATTAAAGTAAGAACCCCTAAACTGAGATCCTTGTTGATGCCTGCCAGCACTAGCAAAAGTGGCACTTTTTTGTGCCAAAAAGACAGGCACTACCTGCAGGTAGTTGTCTCATGGGTAAGCAGACTCACAAACTTACGGAGCCTTCTCTTTCTCTTTCCAACTACAGAGGAAGCCTAGGGTTACTAGCCTTCTAATATTGATGTCTCAGCTAAATCCTTAAATCAAGTAGAAAAAACTTAATTCTTTCTAGTCTTTCTTTCCAGTCTTTCTTTCCTATGTTCCTTCCATTTTCAACAGATAAGCTGCTTTTTTCTTGGAGGACTAATTGTACAGATTATGAATATTAGAATCACTGAGCAAACTCATGAGATGTACATCTCAAATCTTTTGCATAATGCAAAAATATAGTTGATGCTTTGTTTACATTACACCAGGGCTATCATCCATAATGAAATTACATGGGAACTTCAGAGTCATGTAGTGAAGCAGTGATCATAATTTCTCCTGAGATCATCTGTGCTATGTCAAAATTTTATTTGACTCTCTATTCAATGAAAAAGATTACTCATCCAGTCCATATYTATTATTTGTGTCTCAAAGCAAATGAAATCTACAGAATCTACATAAAAATGTAAGGCTTTTTCTTCTTCCAAAYAAAATGCTTTTAAGTATATTTGGATTAAATTTTCAAAGGATATACCCATAAAACTTTCCAAAGGAAACACAATGGTTTTAAACTTTTGAAAACTGAATTAGTTAGAAATACGGTTTTTGTGACTATCAACTATTTTTAACAGAAGACTCTTCATGTACAAATTACTCACTTGAATAATGTTTATATAATTTGTGAAATAATATATCAACCATTTTTTCATAAATTATCAGGTGGGCATTACTCAGCTACTTCCAGATAGCTCCAGTTTCTCTCAGTAAATCACTGTCATCTTTGGACAGTGGCTGATTTTAGAAAGTCAGCTCTTTACCTAGAGGTAAGCCTGATTCTAAAAAATCTCTAGACTTAAATATGAGGGATGGAAAGGTGTCTGGGCGCAGTTCTGAATTTCGATTGACTTCAGTCACCCCCAAATTACAGATATCTTGTAGATGCGCACTGAAGTGCCATCTTTATTTTTTTTTAAATAGGTAGTATAACAGATAGCAGGATGACAGCTCTACCTAAGTGTTGTCATGAACCTGATATTGTGCGAACTACAAGACCACAATAGTCCTTATCTAAGTGTTCTGTATTCAAGCATACATRTACACATATTGAAGTGTAAGTGTATGTTGAAAAGTGTACTTTTCATTTTTTCACTGTTTTTATGACACTGCCATACCACTTTGCTATTTTCAGATAAAAATTCGATGCTTTTTACTTTTTTACACTTAAAGAAACCAAGCAGAATCACATTTCAATGATTTATGGGTCTTGCAATAAACCTGTGTGTGTTATTGGGTTACTGTTTTATGGTGTAATTAACACTTACAGTGCTGCATTGTGAAATGTCTTCCGATTGAGAAGGGCTTACTAAGCGCCAAAGAGTGGTATGGCTTTTGTGTGAGTAGCTTTTGTAGTTAGTTGTTTCTTTGCTAAATGTAAGATGGAAACAATAGGCTATCTTATTCTCCTGAAATTAATTTCTTTTAGTCTTACCAATGGTAGCATGGAAATTTTTTGTGTGCTGTTGAAGATGTACTGCTTTCCCAACACCTGCTGGCCTAAATTACTTGGAGACACTGGGAGTATACTTGCTTTCACAGGTATTTCTAACAACTAATTGCCTGTGAAAATTCATTTGGTTATTTGCAACTTGAAATGACAGGAAGTGTTATGAGAGCAGTAGGTGAAATATATTCCCAGCTCACCCACCTCTGTTTTTTAATTCTATTGATTGATTGAGCTTAAGCATATAGACTGTATTGCTGCTCCACTGACTACTATATCAATAATTAAATAATTCAGATTTGATTTCTATAGGAAATTAACTCTATGCTATATTGTATGTAATGCTTATGGAATGGTATTCAATTTTATGGTGGGAAAAATTGTTCTAGTTAATTGGAAGGAATAATAATGGCATGTGCTATCCGGAACTTCTATCATTATCACTTGTGTAATCAAAATCACAGTCTCGTTTCAATTGGCATAGTTCAATAGAACTGTTATTCCCCTAAAAAAAGTCCTGTAGGATTCAAATATTTTGTGTCCATGTGTTCCCTGTCATCAGATTTCACCTAACAACTTTTGAACAATTAGCTTGTTAGCCAAGGATCCCAGAGTACAGAGAGATGCTTTTCTCAGTTAGTCTGGCAGCAAAGCCACATAGATCTCACTCTTTTAAATTCATAAAAATTGAAGCTTCATCAAAGCTTGTTTAGGTAAGCTCAGGGCATACCATCCCTTTTTAATGCACTCTACTTTCTGCAGGAACCTAACCTGAATAGAAGGGCCAGAAAGCAGCTGTGGTACACTCCAGACAATTCCTTCCTTGAATGGTTGGCAGGTCCGACCCATCAGTATGGCTGTGTACCTGTTGTACGATTGAAATGTAGTCTGAGAAATTATTTCAAAAGGATATAGGATTTTTATGGTTACTCTCCTTGTAGTCTTAAGTGATTAATTATCTCCTGCTTACAAATCAGAGGTGGTGAATCCACACTGCGCTACACTATTTCCTTTTATAAATTGGCTTTTTATCGTCTAAAGGATCTCTGAAGTACCAATTTTTATTTTTCTATGTAGATACACTTGCAAAAATAGATGATTTCTCAGMTAACGTGGTCGAAATCTATAGAGAGTGCTTTAAAGGTGAGCAACCTATTCTGGAATTTGCATTTGCTGAATTCATGTATTAAGAGGGAAAACAGTGAAGAGAGCAGAGCAGTGAACAGACATGCTGTCATTGTCCTGTCTTGCTTGCTTTGGATTCCAAACTGATTGTAGCTCAGTTAAGGTCAGCAATCTAATTCTTAAGAACAGGGGTTTACAATGATCCTGGCTGAAGTCTAAGATCATAACATCACTAACAAGGGTTCTCACTTAGATACTTCCTTCCCTTTTCCCTTTCTTACATAAATCTGTTTGTAGATTTGGCTTGAATTGTTTTCTGTGTCTTTCCCTTCTGATACTTCCCTTAAAATACATMCATAATTAACAATATCTCCAATTTTATATTTTCCTATCTTTTTACTTTATCTAGCTCTTTCTGTACATTGCCTGAAAAATGGAATTTTTGGAAGCTTTTCATCACTCAAAGGTCTCATATTATCCACTGGCTAATGTTACCAATTTCTTTATTGATCTACTACCTTCTCTGTCTGCCTCCCATTTTTAAATTACCACAAAGAATATCTATCCCCTTCTTTTACTGGTTAGACAACAATGACAAAATTGTTCTCCAAAATAAGCACAATTGATGCCATTTTTGCTTGGAATTGCTTATTTGATCTGTCAGTCATCCCACCAATTTCAAACACAGCTAAAAATAAAAAGTTGGACTAGAAAAAATAGAATGAGGATGAGTACTCTTTAGCCTTATACAGTCTAGGACAAGACTATGAATACAATGAAACTTCTGCGTGTAACTTCTGTCATATTTTTGAATACTGCATTTAAAACACAATGCTTTTATGCAAGATTTAGCAACTGAACAAAAATACCATGCCAGATTTGCTTTACTAAAATGTTTAAAAGTCAAAAATATTATTGTATGCAAAGGAAGAGTGATTCTGAAAGGAAAAAGTTACAGATATTTTAAAGGAGGGAAATATGTGAAAGGAAAATAAAAATTTCTGGTGCCTCAAACTAAGCAGATATAATATTACGAACATTTTGTTGGTTATTTTCTTGGGACAATTCCATGTTTTGCACCTAATTAAGTGCAGTTATAGTTTTCATATGATTTTCCATTCTATGTAGACAATAAGCTCGATGGGATTGCAATCACAGTAACAGAAACAGCTGTGTTAGAGCTCTAATTTTGAAGGAAAAACAACTGTACATCAAAAAATAATGAGGCTGAAGACAATTGGCTCACCTGTTTGTGCATTTACAGCAAAAAACTTCTATTTCAATTGTGTCTGCACACCAACCAGTGTCAATCAAAGAAGAGGGGTAGCATTAAAAGAGCTAGAGGAGAAAAGAAATAATTATATTTAAAGTATCTGAAGCAATCATTAAAACATGCACACCATGAGACCACCTAACACTTGTCATTCCTGTCCCCAATTTTTTCTCTGTCATTGTGTTACCCTGTGTCGTATCTAAAATTACACTGTAAATTCCTTGGGGGAAAGTTTTGTGTCTTAATTTATTTTGCAAACTGCCAGGAGTCTTGGGGTGCTGTATAATAATGTGCTGGATCTCATTAGTTTCCGAATATATTTTGATACAAGTAACAGCATGTGTTTAGTTTGCTAACAAGGTTAGTCAAAATCAGGGTTTTTTTCCCCGTTATTTCCTGTTAACTTGCTTCTCTCTCTGTGTAAACCTGTGTGCACATGGACATTGACACAAATACCTCTTTGTAGGACCTCAGTCCTGCATATCTGTTAAAATAGTATAGGTTCAGAGTTCAAATTGACAGTATTTCTTTTTTGATTTTCAGTGTGGTTCAAGCTTACAAGGAGGCTCAGGTGCYCAGTATCTCAAAGGATGTTCTCAGCAATTCAGCCTGCTTATCCCTAACTCAGGCAAAACTTATGATGAAATCAGAGCAGCTACAGCCTGTAAGTCCGTGAATGCCTGCTGTTTCTAAAGTCTCAGATCTCAGCTGTTGGCTCAGTGGGAGTTTTGCCTTGTGTGGTACTGAGATTCTTCATCTCTCATTGACTTCAGTGAGAGTTGAAAGGTGCTCAGCAGGTGATGGCAGGTACCAGTGGAAATTTAAATGCTCAGATCACTTTGAGTATCTAAATATTAACACTGAGAAAGAGTAATCCTATCTCGGGTGTGATAAGAGGTATTTTATCCTTATACATGCCTATCACTAGGCTGTCCTCAAAATGGGCAGTCATGCTTTCTCTTCCCTCCCCCCTCAATTTGGTGATCTCATGGAAAACCAATGTTTTGGGGGCTTTTGTAATTGTTTGGGGTTTTTTCTATTAAATTGGTTACAGAGTGACTCCTTGTGTGATCACAAATTGAATAGTCTGGATCTGAATATTAGGCCAAGGATGGAAAAAGTGGAAACTAGCGGTAGCATCCTGCCATTAGGTGTTTTTCAATATATTTTGAAACTGCACCCAGTCATAGAGGTGAAGGAGAGATCTCTCAAAATTCTGATGATTTATTTGTTTAACTGCAGATGGGAAGACTACTTTAGTTAGAAATTATCAGCATGTTGGTGTTCAGACAGTTTTGTCAGATCACTGCCAAGACATTAGATTGGTTCACATATCTGGAAATTTCCTTTGCTGATATTTCCCCTGCAGAGCTTTTGGCTAATTCTGGATTTTCAGATACGTGAAATAAATCAATTAGAAATCTGAAAATAGCTGAATCTTCTACTGGTAATTCAGAAAGCCTTTGGATCATCTTTTCTTTTCATTCTAAATGGAGTTTCATAAGTTTGTTTCAATTTCTTGTGATACTGTATGAAATTGCAAGTTTTCAACAGTCACTTCAAGGAATTTTGTTATTTTTTCCCTTCTGTCAAATTTAAAAATATTATCATCATCATCATCAATGATTAGTAAAGTTATAAGTAGTATCCAACCAATTTCCCAAGATGATATAGACCACATCCATCAGTGACTATGGATAACTAATGAAAGCACTTGTTACAGGATGCTCTGTCAACTGTTGTTCTCTGTATTGTGGTATTTACCTTCATTTTCTTTTCCACATTGAAGTTAAAGCTAAAATGTACAGTATTGGTAACTACTTTTTTGCATCAGGATTCTGTAGATCACTTTCTCTGCTTGTAATGAAAACCAGTAATTTGCACAACTCTGATGTTAGTGTCTCCCATGATGTATTCACGTTTTTTGAAGCGTACGTATGCTTTTTTTGATCTTAGTTCTATATGTTTTTTCCTCTTTGCAATCTAGCTTTTTTTAAATTCAAATTTTAGATTCAAGACGAAAATATTCTAGAATCAGAATCTGTTTGCTTGAACTGCACTGCTCTGGGTGATCTGTAAAGCACTATGTAAACTGTGGCCCAAGTTAGTATTTCTCCTGCATTTCCTTATGCCTATTGAATGTGCTTACTGAAAACATTGCAATGTTGTTTCTTAATACTGTGATACAATGAATTTTTTTCTTCTGAAGACAATCTTTGTTTCTTCAGAAGGAAAGCAACAGACTTGAATTTTTTGTAATCATCAAATTACTCTTGTCTACAGATCGCACATTTTCTTTCTAAAAGGACCAGTTCCTTGAAAGCAAATTTACTTTTTCGTGTAACAAAAGAGTTGGTGCACTTCCTTCCTTTAGATTCAGATATACCCAAATACTARTGGAATATGTTCTACTTTGATAAATGTAGATTATACTGTTTGTTCACCTAAATAATGCCACTTAAATTCAATTGCATCTTGCAGTACACTAATTCTTTTTCTACCACTATGTCAGCTGTATCTCCCACTTTGAAAATGGAAGATGGTTATACAGATAAATAAAATCAGAGATCAGTAGGAATAGTTATTATTGATGCTTATTTGACTTAGTGACTGATGAATAATTGAAGGCTGGGAAGGGTTTGCAAGCCTGGATTCATTAGCTGATTTAATTCAGCAATCTAAAAGTTACTCGTCACTCTGTTAGTCACCAAAACTCCCTTGGTAACTATTAGAGGGAAAGAGAAGCTGCCAGAAGGTTCATCGCTTCCATCTTAAATACCTACAGAGAAATCCTAGGCAACAAGCTCAGTCAGCCTGTTTTAAAGATGACTAAATTTAGGTGAAAAAAATTTAGCATCTAAAGATGCTAAATTTAGCATCTTCCTCTGCTAGTGTATGTTTGCTAAAAAAAAAGTGTGTTGAAGATTGACCTCAATGGAAGAAGAACTGTGTCCAGTGAGCTAAATCACTGGGCTAGGTTTTTTAGGATGTTTTAATTAGATACTGATTCTTGCTATCTGACTGCAGAGCTCTATAGTTAATGGAAGTTTGTCATTAGGAACTTCATCAAAGGCTTTCTAAAAATATGAATAAGTAATGTCATCTGCTGTTAAAATTTGTAAGTTCCACTATAATATCCACAAAGTTAGGTGGGTAGAATTTTCCCCATGCTGTACTATGCTAGTTATCCCTTATTAAATTATTGCTATCCCTTAGAGGGATGTTCTGAAATACTTCCTACCTACTYATTTTTTCAATGCTATTTCTCATTGCTAATTACCTGGAAAGATGTAGGTGACATCTGACCCAAATCTGAAGAGTAAAAAAAGTGTTTTCCATCTTTAAAAAGAAGCTCGTGGCTTTCCTCTGACTGATATGAAGTTTTATGTTTTGTATGAGATAGCCTCAAAACATACATGAACCATAGATCAGATCCTCTCAGAGTCTGGGAGGAAAAGAAAGGGAAAAGAAAGGGCAAAGAACAAATTTWAAAAGCCAACTACTTGTCCTTTTGTCTACAATTTATCCAGGGTCTGAAACAGCCCACACGACTTAAAATAGCTAACAAGACAGTCTGTATGGTTGTGAATCACTGAAGTGTAGTATAACCTGCTTTGTACTCCCCAGACCAAGTTCATCCAGAGATGTTCCTTACATGCCAAAGAGGCAAACAGGTAATGGAAAGCCCAGTACTCCAGCAGAAACATTACCCAAAAATCCTCTTCCTACAGTTTTTCCTGTAAGCACAGTTCCTTTTCTGTTTTCAAAGAGGTTAGAGTGTGGGATGAAATTTGGCTCCAAGCATACGTGGCAAAAATAGACTTTTGCTCCATGAGTGAAAGCCTCTACTATGTCCAGAGCTGCAATAGCAAACACTTCTTTGTTGAAAGACAGAAGTACACTATTTCTCCTGCCCCTCTCAAGAAGAATACTGGCAGTATGAAAATGACGCTTTTCTATTTCAGCAACTTCATGTTTCTAGTACTTTGCCCTCAGAGTACTGCACATAACTCCCTCAATGCCCTAGGCCATGTTGATCAAGAAAGTTATGTGGAAAAAAAAATAAAATTTAACCAGAACTCGTGGTTTACATCTTGCAGATCTTAACTGGCTTTGTGTAGAATGCCAGTGACGAGTGTTTTGTTGTTTTTGAAATGATGCTTGTCTCCAATGAAAAGAAATCAACAGTGTCTAAGCATTCTTCAAAAATCTACTGTGTGATCAAAGACAAGAAATTGAAGTGAGAGCCTTACCAGTATATAATGTTTCTCTGCACCATTATTGATGACAGTCTTTGAAAAACAATCTTTAAGTAATACTTAGCAGTTGTAAAGAATTTAAAAATTATGTCACTACATTAAAATGTGCAAGTTTATATAAATTGATGCAATATCAATTGTGGTAATAAAACTATTTAATTTATTCTGATGACCATTTTAAGGAAAAAATATAACTGTTTATATAATATTTTCAATTTATTCACAAATTTGAGAATAGACAAGTTCACTTTATATTTTAATTATCTACAATTTTAGTTTTTATTCTTGTTCTTGATGTTTTATTCCATAGTTGGCCTAAACACTCAGATAAATACACCACCTTATCAAATAAGGGGACTTTCTATTTTTATAAGGAGGAGGGTGCAACTACTTTCTCTCATCTTAACTGGAGAGATTTGCAGAAAATATTACTCAGGAAATTGTATTTGTAAAATGTGATTTGGACAGAAGTCGCCTCAGCAACATCCAATTTTCCTTTTGCTATCACACCAGCTGAGATCAGCTACATAGGGTTTGATAGATAGAGTTATGGGGGTTTGGAGGTCAATCATTATCACTAAACAAGATTTTAAAACTCTGAGACAGATGATTTCCCTGTTACCTACATTGCTCTGCACCCTTTGTGAATTGTGGGCTGGCGAGGGGACAGGGATCCTGCAATGGGAAAAAGCTAAAGTAACACCCACTAGACAGACCCGGTGCTTACCTATCCTTACTCTCATCAGCCTTATCAGTGTTATATTGGCATTCTGAAATTGTGGTTATCCAAAGGTTGCTTGAATTGAATTATGAGACAGGAGAAACTGACCCAAGATCAAAAAGGACAAACAAGTTCAATGTCTTGAGCTGAGCCATCTGGTCTCATTGCTGTAACTGATTTATTAGAAAACTCAAGTTTTTGCCTGGGTAGGACCAAAGGYTGGTTGCAGGGCATGTAAACACCATATTGTTTAATTTATGAGATGGCAACTTAATAGTGTTTGGCAGATTTAGTAAGGTTTCTAAGTAAATAAAAAAATAAATAGCTTCTGATCAGCCAAGAAAAAACAAACAAACAAACAAAAAAACCCCAAAACAAACCACCACAGAAAAACATCACAAAATGCACTGACTTTTCCTTTATTCATTTCCAGGCACCATTTAGTTCAGTGCATAAGAGAAGGGAATTGCTTGAGAAGAATGAAAATATTCTAGATGACAAAATCAGAATGTAAAACCCAAAGAATAAAGGGAAGGTCGTTTGGGGAAATGCCTAGGGTAGCAATTTTTTCCAGCTTGATGAGAGATTTCTTGATGCACATTGTTTTGAAGTTGTAAATAAAAAACCAGTCATGTTTGGCAATAGAAATTGGTATGAGTGGAGCTGCCTTATTGTTACTTTAAGAGGCAGTACAATAATTAAATGTGTTGATATGTCATAAACAAATTTATATCCTCTTCTGAGGAAAAATCCAAATGATACAAGTTAAATATATTAACACAACATTTTACAAAAGGATAACTCATGATATATCATTTATTTCCATGAGTTATAGATGACCCCATAACTCATGAGTGATGGAGCACAACAGAGCTGGAAGTGAGTTATGAAGAGTCATCAGTAGAAATAAATGGTGTATACAGAATCAGCCTGCTCTACAAGTTCTCTTTATGGAACGCCAGTTTTCATTGTAGACTATGCATTGATAGACTATAATATTTTATTTTAAGTGCTGAAGCAACATTAGTGCCTTGGTTGAAGTGTGAGTGCCTGGCGGTATTGCCAGTGTTTTGGAAGTAAGTAATAAGCATGCATGTAAAGATAAGTAAAGGGTTGTGTTATGTTTTTTACCCTTGCTCCTGGAACTGTTATTACTAACACAGGCAAAGAGGAAATAATTACAGATAGACAAGAAGGAGGAGATTAACAAATTGTTCGTAATTTTTGGTAAATTCCTTATCAAACAGTACAGAGATCCTGTTTCCCAGAATTTGCCGGCAGCCTTCTATCTAATATAGAGGAAACGGTGGAGAGTAGATGGAGCCAGAGGAGAAATGGGTAACGAGTTTAGAAGAATTTGCTTTCATCCTACTGGCTGTAGAAATTACCAGAAAATACAATAAAATTCCAGGTACATTGTAGAGAGCTGAATTGTCTTTGTGTGTATCTCCTACACYTACAGTGTTTTATTAATACCAAAGAGTTTCCAAATGAGGAGCTCAGTCACTCTGTCTTCTCTATGAGGTAAATGGAGATAACTCACCTGAAATATGGGTCATCCTCTACAGGAACCTGTCTTTGTATCTTGATTATATAGGAAATGTAGACGACTTAACTGAGCTTCAGTGCCTCAAAAGACACAATAGATGTGCARCTCAAACTGAACTCTGTGAAAATGACTACTGCAAAGTATACACAAAAGGTGAATAAATGTGGGTAGAGACGTAACTTTACTTTGACCGGTACAAGAATTGTGGGTGCTGATTGCTAAAAATGCGAGGGTTAAAAAATGAAAAAGTTATTAAAGCTGGAGAAAACTGCCTTATAGAGTGGCATGGCAAAAAAGAACTTGTTCTGTATGGCTTCCCAAGGAAGAAGTTACTTCCTTATGATCTAGAAGTACAAGAAAAAAAATACTAAGTGTTAAAAGACTATTTAAGCTAGCAGAAAAAAATATTTTGTAATAAGAACTCCTGGCTGGAAGCTGAAGCCAAACAAATTCAAATGAGAAATAAGGCACAATTTCACAGCAGCAATGGTATTTAACCTTCAGAGCAAAAAGCCAAGGGCAGTGTTTGATTCTCCATCTCTCTGCCTTCAAATCAAGACTAAATGTTTTTCTGTAATACGTTAAACATAAACTACTGAGCTGAGTACAATTGAAAATGAAATTTAATGACCTATGATATACAGGGTCAGAATAGATGATTTAATGGATCCTTCCTGCCTTGAACTGTATGAAAAAGTTAATGGAGCTGCACCATTTTACAGAGACAAAGAATTTGTCTTTCATGTCCATTACTCAGCACTTTTTTTCAGCTGGCCTGTGTAAATTCATGTAGAACGGCTTTCCTTTGAAGGTTTTATTCCATGTGTTACTGTACTGAGATACAGAAGGCCTATCAACTCCTCATATTAAATTTGTTTTGCAAAATTATTTCAATTTTATAAAAGCATTAATGTCATCCTCATCACTAGTTAATACCAAACAGATATGCTTGGCAATAGCGTCTTTGCACTCACATGTTTGTGCCCCTAATTAATTCAGATGTAATCATTCACTACATCTTCATTCCCATATTTCTCCTCCTCTGTGTCTCTGAGGTTTTTTGGTAATTAGAGGGTTGGAATTACGAATTCTCATAGTCTTGTGGGGTTTTTTTACCTTCTTTTTCTCACCTCATCTTTAAGCAGAATTTTATTCTCATGTCTCTTCTTGCCCTGGAGGTCTGTACAACCTCCCTAGTGCTATCCTTGTTCTTTGTCCTATCTAGTAGCTTAATCCCAGATAGATTCATTATATTTCTCCGAGGCTCACTATAGCAATTTTTCAGTTCTGATTTTTCTCCTGATACACACAACTCTACTTTCTCTCCTGTCTCTTTCATGTTTTTGTCTTCCAGAAAGTCTGGAAGCCCTGTGTTTAGAATTAATATCCTTCCTTGGGAATAAATCATGTTTCTCATGTAAGTACTACACTGCCATGCATTTGATTACCAGATGTTCATATTTTGAATATCATATTTCTGTAATGGCATCTCCAGAGTTACACACTGGATGTAGAGGCACCCCATGAATATTTTATAACTCTGCTCATGGAAGATTCTCCTAAAGTGTCTTTTATAGTTTAGTTTCATGGTGAATCAACTGTCCCATTGTTGAGCAAGTTCTTTTGAACCATTATCATTGGTTCTATTAGTTCTAAGCCTCAGCTCTCATTGCTCCAGTATAAATAATTATACACCCTTTTTCTTCTTGTGAGACTATCTCTAAAAAAAGGGGCCTTATTGTTCCTGTTTTGGTCAGGATCTGAACTTTCTAAAGGACAGTGGGAATTCGAGTTTTGGGCAGTGGAAATTTCAGTAACTGACTGAACTAGTGAGTCCTTTTAATTCAGTGTCATAACTTTGATAGCAGGCAGTGTCAGATGCTTGATTGGAGAGTGAAATAGTTGCTCAAAGGGAAAGTTTTTTATTTTTTTTAAAACATGTCAAGCACTAACTGGCTTACTTTTTAACATGCAGCATATCTACTATTTATACATTAATATTTTTCTTTTTGATTTTTGGACCACTCTCTAACTTCTCCTGATGCCTTTTAGAAAATAATATTTCACTAGTTGTATTCATCTTTGAATTGTATGTGGAAGGGTGAACTGACATGCATATCCCAAACCCAAGTATATTAAAATTACTTCCTGTTCCCCACAGTTTAGGAGGTATACCTCTCTCCCAACATCAAATTATTCCATATGACATGAGGCGTGTTTAATAGTTTTTTCACTGATTTCTTCTTGCTGCAAAATTCAATTATTCAAAATTATAGAAGGTTTAATTCTATTTATTCTCTTCTCTGCAGCTGAATGATTTCAAAGCCTTGGTTCTCTGAAGTTTTAGGTTATATATACTTTTAACACTTCTATTAATTGGCAAACTTATTTCTAAATGTGTATTAGGGATGAAGAATTTAATAGCTAAAGCTTTCAAATAGAAAAAGCTTTCAAACAGCATGGCAGTTTGGTTCTGGAGTAAGATTTGGACCAGCAGACTGAGAGGAATGAYAGTCTCTAAGAAACTCTTTATTCTGATCCTTCTTAGATTGGATATTAGGAAAAATTTTTTCACTGAAAGGGTAGTCAGGCATTGGAACAGGCTGCCCAGGGAAGTGGTGGAGTCACCRTCMCTGGAGGTGTTCAAAAAACGTGTGGATGAGGTGCTTCGGGACATGGTTTAGTGGGCATGGGTACTGGGTTGATGGTTGGACTCGATGATCTTAGAGGTCTTTTCCAACCTTAATGATTCTATGATTCTATGATTCTATGATTCTTTAACAATGTTTGGAATTGAAGGAAATTTTAGCTTGTAAACCAACTGTGGAGTAGAAAATAAACTGTAGGTAAACTTTATATGTGAGCTGAACCCATTGTGGTTTCCTTTTAATGGCTAACACTTAATTAGAATCTTGCTTGTTATCAATTACAATTGCTAACACTTGAATATATGGGGGAAACCCCCATAATTTTCCTATGATTAAAATCTAGACTGCTTTCAATTTGCAGGATTTTAGATAGTGGGGTGCTTTTCATTTTAATTAAAATGTCTACAGTTTTTTGACATTTTAATCAAAATAACTTCATTTACTAAAATATTGGGGAAAATAGGTTTTGGTGAAAAAGTCTTTGTAGAAATAGCAATAAACGTTGAATTAAAAATGACAATGTTAAGGAAAACTGTATACATAACAGAAAATACTTGAAACATGGACAGTTTTAATTAAGGGAGGGGGGGGGACACACAAATATTAGAATGTAGACCCTGAAAACCCTTACATACTTAGCRGCAATAGAGATAGAAAGAAAAATTACAAGTTTGAAATATTCAAAGTTCAACTTTTTATATAAGTTCATGAATAAGAACCATTATAATCCATGAAAAAAGAGTAACATTTTTTTCCAAAAAGATTATATAATTCTTAGATCTTTTTGAAGTTTTATATTATCCTTAGATTAAAAAAAGATTTGACAATAATGCCTAGAGCATCTCAAGAACTCAAACAGAATCAGCACTGATACTTGTCCAAATGCTATCTCAAGTAGGGCGTTGAGAGCTGTGAGTATGCAGGGAATGCTGCCCCAACAACATGAACACAAAGTGAAGGGCATCCCCAAGTTACATAGAGGCTGGATCTGCTTGTGAGGATGCTTCACRTTATTATATTACATGACACTGTTCTACTTTGTGTAGAAGGTTCCTGTAACCATCTTTATGGCACATTCATTGTGGACATTTAGGACAAAGCAGGACTAGCGTCACTAACCTAGAGTATAGATTCTGCTGCTGCCTGAAGCTCTTACTGAAATGTGGTGAAACAAAGATTGGAAGGATTCTGAGTCCCTGAAGAGAAGGGATTGGGCTGAGACCATGGCGTTCCTATCCATCCACTTTCTTTTAGATTATTTCTTATCAAGATGCTATTTTTTTCAAAACATGGAAAAATCCTGAACCAGCTAATCAGTCATATTATCATGGGAAAAGGTATTCTTTGACATATTTTTCCTCAGTAATCAGCAGAAGGGAAAATAAACCATCTCCTTATCAGAATTAACATATAATTTACACCATATAAAAATTGGATTCCTGGAATGAAGTAAATTCACATTTTTCCTGATGTGATTATCAGAAGTGTTTCCAGTATCTCATTCAGACTTTCATTTCTTCATCCTAACATTCTATTGTGTCATTTACCATCATTCAGGAGGACAGGTAAGGGCACAGAACAGAAGCATAAACCTGATGCTCAGCTTGCCCATAAAATCAATTGCAAACTCAACGTCAGAAAAGAAATTCTCTTGAGTGTTTTTTTTTCCTAATTTCAGTATAGATGTGGAATGGTATGATTTTGCAAGAATAAAAGATTATAATGGAAAAAGATGAAGTGCCTGCCTTTTTCCTACCATGCATATGGGTGTAAAGCTAATATTCTGATTTAGCACATACATTAATATTAGGGATGTGTTGATAAAAATATGGTACAAATTAATTCTGTAATATTCCATATCCCTTTTTGTATTTCATYTCCCCATAAACAGAGAATAGCAATACTAACATGACCACTAATACCAATCAGAAGTCCATTAGCTAGTAGTTTGGTATAGTGCATTCAGCATTTTGTAGGAGAGTTTAAAGTTAGTTAAGTTAAAAGGATGCTGATGTTCTCTAATGCAAACATACCTGTTGGATGATGTCATCTAGGCTTACCTTCTTTCTCAGTCTTTTTAATACAGTTGTAAATCTGAGAGGCTTGATTGTGTGTGGTAGTCTGTCAAATAATTGTTAGAGAAACACTATTTGCTTGAAAAACATTCTGGGAAATGTGCTTAATTCTACTGCTAAGAAATAACACCAAAACCTGAARTCCTATATGAGACACTTATTCTCCAGTCCATTTGTGTATGTAATTGTAAATATACAGGAATGGCGAGATTATCCACTGAAATATATACTTGAAAGGAAACCCCACTGAACATTTCCTAATAATTCTTAGCATTTAATTTAATTTTTTTAATTATTTTGAGCAGCAAGCTGATGTTTTTGTAGAACTATTTGTCACAACCACAGGATCTTACTCCTGTTTGGTAACATTTTTCTTCTAGCTATCCTTTGGGGTTTTTTCCTAAGTAAGTGCATTACTTTACATTTATCTATACTAAATTTCATCCCCTGTGAGAGTCTGCAGTCAAACCATCCTTCCACAAGTCAGGGCAATTCATGACAGTGAAGGCTATCTGAAGCATGTGCCAGAAAAGTTCACTTAAGAGTACAGTTTTTTGGGAGAGAAGTAGGGTTCAGAGGCAGCTACTTTCTGCAGTAGGTTTTCCATCTCTGGCCATGGGCAGTCATACACATTATATTTTTCCTTTGGAGCAGTAACTCTTGAAATGGAGTAAGTACCAAGGGAATGCAGATTCACAGCCTGAGTTTTTTGCATTGTTTTTCCTTTTCCTATTTAAAAAAAGGTAAATGAAAAGTACTATTTTCAGCATTTCCTTTTAATTTGTAGCAGTTCTTCACCAGGATAATAAATACCAAATTATTTACTTCAGAGGATTGAGAGGATTACTTAGTTAATGTTTAAAAAGCACTTTGAAGATAAAAAGCACTATTGAGCTGCTTAAGACTTACTGAATAGTTAATTATCTAAAGGTCCCATTCTCCCCCCTACAGGTTATTTCTACGTAGGGGAGAGTAAACTCTGAGCTTCATTTCAGGACTTTCAAAGCCAGGCTTTTTAAATACTATTGGTTTCAAAAGTTTGCTTTTTTAGTGGCCTGAATCTGATTCCTTTGAAGTCAACGGCAAAAGTCCAACAGATTCCACGGAAGCATGATGTAGCTGTTCARAATAAACACACTGAAACAATGGTTAGGGCCCCTGTCCACATTATTTACATTTTGTCTTACTTAGTGTGTCTTTATGTATATGTGTACATATATACATACATATATACACTCACAGGGACATACATATATATATATGTACACACACACAGATCGTGGTTTGCAGGTGAGTAAGATATGTTTTTTGATTTGGGACTTTAGTTATATGGAACTCATTCCTTCATAAAGAACCACTTCTAGAGAGACACACTGACCTTGCTGGGAACCTCCACAGGCAAAATGGATCCCATTGCAAGATCTGAACAGAACAGATGAATGATCTTAGCAACAGTGGGGGGAAAAAAGCTCTTGAAAAGGCTCCACCTGCCTCCTGTACTCTGGCTGCCTCACAGCTAACACCGATATCTCATATGAAGAAATGAAGAAAAAGGAAAGAGTTTCTGAACCCTGCAGTCGGAGTCAGCCCTTGTCCACAACAGAATCATTGAAGGTAATTACCAGTCCTTCCTTCAGTATCTTAACTGTTAAAAACATCCTAAGTGATCAGTGTAAGGTAAAAGTTACTCTGTATGCTGAGGACAGGAATCTCCCTTTGGACTAAATAGTTTGGGAAATACTGTTGCACACATATCAGATCTTTACGGTAGAAGACATCAGTCCTCCAAACACCAATACATATATTAATTTTGCAAACATTAAATACCTCTTGATTCTGATATGACTGATTAGGAGTCAGATGTTAAGTATTTGTTAATATTAGCATAATTATGACTTAAATTCATCAATATATGCCATTTGAGAAAAAGTCATGAGTTGTATGTTTAACTGGAGTTCATAACTGTTTCCTCCCTAAGATAAAGAACAGTATCTCAACCTGAACTCATTTAAATTTGACCTTTTAATGTGCTACAGCAGCATACTATCTTACSCTTTTAGCTGTGTTGGCTCTTAAATCAGGGTCTAGATGTAAAAGGTCATGCTGAATTCTTGAGCTACATTTTTAACAAGAACCACTTTTAAGTTTTTACAAGATTAATATCAAGAACATGCAGGGATCATAAGAAGAAAGAGTAAAGGAGTGAGAGGGGACTTGATTAACAAATCRGCCTCTGTATACCCTATTCTGTTCGCAAGCAGACACTAATCTGATGACAGGAAGCACAGGTAAAGAACTGATGGTTAAAACACAATGCTATGAAGTAAAAAATTAGTTGATTTTTCTAGTGAGAATGTAAATCTTGAGTTAAAAAATGAACGTTTGGMCCATGTGTGCCTTCCAAAGTACAGAAGTTAATTATAAGTTTATGGTTTTATGCTTCTAAAATATTCCTCTCACACAGGAGCTCATGAAATATGTGTGTGTTTACAGGAAATTGTGGAAATAGTGACTCATCTTTTCAATAATTTACACAGGATAATTTCTTGAAAAGCAAGATAGCAGGGGCTTTTTTCCTGATTGCAAAGGATTTGGTCAGCTACCTCTAGATACTCTCAAAACAAGGAGAATTTTCAAAGTAGAATCTAAGTGACGTTTGCTCTTTGGCAACACAGTTTTAAYACTAGTTGCTCCAGTCCTCTAAACCACAGCCTTGTATCTGTTACTAGGATTTTTCAAAACTTCATTTCTGACTTATGTTATATTTTCCAAACACTGTTGTATGTAAATGTCACAAAATGCTCCCAACACATAGAAATCACTCAGGTTTCTCCAGCTCTTCTTGGGGTGTTTGTACCTATCTCTGTAGGCCATGGTGTTTTACTTAAATGTAATTTGAGAGACTGAAGGCAAGTGGTAGTTAATGCTTCTAAAAAGTGATCAAAACCTAAATTATATATTCTATCCTCGAATACTGCAAAAAYGAAGGGAATGATGTCACCGAGGGAAGTGGAACGCTAAACATTGTTAAGGTCAATTTAAGTGGACCAAGCAACAAATAGGCTGTGTCAGAAAAACTTTTCATGCACATACACACAATTAACTGAAACCCACCCCAATTATCAGCCCGGTGAGGCAGCACAGTGCAGGGACATGTGACGCTCCCTCTGACCAGTCTCTGTGTCAAGGTCTTGGGCAGAGGCTCAGCACCAAGGCATAGCAGTTCCACCTCAGGCAGTCTGCTTCTCCACTGTGTTGGGTGTCCACATAACAACGTTCCCCCCGAACCCAGCCTCTACTGCCAGGTGTCTTTATAGCCAGATGTCGACACAAGCTGCCAATCAGATCGCAGTACACCCTTCCAGTAGTTTCAGGTACCATTCTCCTGTCAGTTGTTGATACATGGCCCACACCAAGGCTCATTACACTCAGATCCTCTTTGCATTGTCATGTCAGCCATGGCTCATTATGCTCAGGCCTCGTTTGCAGTGTTCTCTTAGCCATGGCTCATTATACCCAGTCACTCAGCCCTCAGTCAAGGCAAAGCCATGATGTAACCATGTCAAATGAAGGATATTTTCTACACACCTCCACTCAAAGTAAGCATTTATTCCTGTCAGATGGTAGTTTATGAAACTCTGGGATGGTTTTCTATATCGTATTTCTGCATCCCAAATACTGGAGCTGCCTGTGGATGGTCTAGTCCATGATGTAAGTTACAAGACCTATTTGGCTTCCTCCAGTTCACAGCTGGAAAGCATAGCTCCAAGGGGAACAGGAATAATGTATAAGCAGTATGGATATGATGCCATTTTTCCTTGGCTGCATCCCCTATTGCAGGAGCTGCAAGAAAGGGCATAGAGTTGCCACAACAGATAAAACATACCTCCCAGGATATTGTTATAATCATGTCAGAAGTATAATGAACTCTTTCAAGTATTTCTTACAGACAGCCCTGCAGAACCTAACAATATTTTCATAATGAAGAAAATTCAGGAGCTTTGTTGCTAAAAATAGAGCAGGTTCTTGCAAATGCTCAAACATAACATGATGTCCAGCATAATGAATATGTTAAATGAATAGCCACAGGATACAGAAAATGTTCTACAAGTCTGCTCCATTAATCTTCTAAGAGAGTGAGAATCTGCTACAACGCTGGAATTTTCTTTTGGGATTTTCTAATTTAAAGCTTACTGTARTCTGAGCCTGCAAATAGTAGCTAATTCAATTTGACCTTATAGACAGGGTGAAATAAATAATATTAGTACTCATCAATTAAAAAATCAAAACCAGTAAGCATGCATTTTAAATGTATGTAAAAAGTACATTTCTGAACTGCAGAAGTATTTTAAATTCTTGCAGTGACCTGTATGACCTTCTCATCAATATGCCCCACATGAATAATGCAGCCACCCCAAACTCATGCCATTAAAAATCGTAATAATTGTCTGACATGCACATGCAACATTACACTGGGGATCAATTTGGCCCTGAGCATTCCATTAAAACACAAAGTGAGTTTCAAATGTATATGTTAAAATGAAACATCAGCTATAATGAAAAAGGAAGCAGAAAACAGAGTGGGCTTTAGGTATTAGTATGCATTTTCCTTTAGAGAACATTTTGCCACACTTGTACTATACATAATGCCATTCCATATTTGATGTACAATCAATCCACATTTTATTTTGCTTTTAAAATTATCCTATGAAAAGTACAAGGCAATCAATGTACTGTGCTCTAGAGAGATCATGGTATTATTTGAATTGCTATTGCTATTTAATATTTAGTTTTCAATAAAGCCTTGATTATGGTCCACTGTATTAGCTACCATACAAGTACTTAGGAAAATGTGGCCCCTAATCTAAATGTCAGCATCTCTGTTTGAATTATGAAGCTTTGGTAAGCTTAGAAAAAGAGAGGTAAAACACATTAGAGTGGCCTGGTTATTATTTTTTCTTCATATGTTACCCCTGAATATTCAGAGATTGAGATCACTCCACCATCTTGGCATTCTCTTATCAGTTCATATAGTAGGATACCTAAGAAATCATTGTATTGGAATTAATATTTTTGAGTGATTCTAAAGGACTTTGAACAGTAGAGTATTGGACTTTACATAGGTTAAAAAGATTGTCTTCATAATATTCTGCAGAGTTCAGCCCCTTACTCTAGCAGTGAGGAATTCAGTCACAGCTAGATGAAAACTAAAAAACTACTAGCGGGTGTGTTTGCCTTTTACCAAGCACAAAATCAGCCCCCATAGATGTCCTTGACATGAAAAGTGTATTCCAAAGTGTATAAGAGGCAAAGCAAGAGTGGATCAATGTTTGGAGAAGGTCATTTAAGATTTTGAAAATCCTGGACACGTTTTGGCTTGCCCAAAGAGTGCAGGTGAGATTTCTATTAGTGCATTTATGTAACTTTAGYGGGGTTACCGGTGAGGAAAGTGGTTGTCCCTGACACCAGATGCACATGGAATTTTTAATGTGTCTGTGAAAGTATTGTGAGGCAGACTTATTCCCAGAAGACAATAAATGTATGCTTTGGATTCCTATGTCTATAAAGCCATCATGGCTACCATGTACATTGGTATTTTTAAATCTCAAATATTATCACTGCATTTATTACATAAAATGAAGACCTACATTTATGCACTCCTCGCCACTGTAAGGTATTTATTAGTTGAAGGAGGCAGCCAATGCTTCACAGCTTGCCAGTCTGTGTGAAGCTTTAAGGACATTTGTATTAAAGTAATGAGTTGAGGTCATTGTACATGTGCTGCAACTAATTTTATGTAGCCTCACAGTTTTATGTTAAAACCAAATTTTTAGTCCATTTATTCTGCACTGACTAAAACAAATTTACTCCTTCATTTCCCTGCTTCCTTCTTCAAATTAGAATATAATAAACAATTTCTTAATTTTATGACAGAAAAAGGGCAGATTTATATAACAAAACAATACAAAATCGTTCTGTTCCAGGCTAATATGGTACACACCAGATTTCAGCCTGTAGTGAATTTTGTAATGAAGTGGTAAACAGGGATTTGGAAAAGAAATACTGACAGGTCTGTTACTAGCATTGCAATATTGTTGAATATGAAAAGTTTCTGAAAGTTTCCATCACATATAATTACAGTACTTACAAAAGCATTTCCCAACACAGAAAAAGGCTAAACTTAGTAGCAGCCAACCTGTCATTCTGCCCCTTTTTTCAGCATTCCTGCTTTTCTTGGAGGTCATTTTTAATGAGTAAGTACAAGCACCTGAAAAATCAGGTGCATAAATTAACTACCAATTAAGGTAGTTAAAAAAAAAAAAGAAAAATTTAATTACTAGTTTCTATATATGTCCACTCATTATCATGCAGTATGCCTGCATGTTTATCACATAGCAATTACTGAAGCTCCAAAGAAAAGTGATGTTTTCATTGTGTTGCAGTCCTGAAACTGGATATAACATGAAGCAAAAGAATTTGCTTTCATATTTATATGTCAGTGAGTACAGTTGAAAGAATGTTATCATGATTTAATATAGCAAGTGCTTAATTATTTCTGTGTAACATTTCCCCCCCATTTAATATCACTGTCTGTCTGGAATGGCTGTTGACCTAGTTTTCAATTAATTGCAATGAGAATACAAAATTGCCTTTAAAGAAGTGAATTTTTTTCACTGGATTACCCATGACAGCTGAAATGGTGAATTCATAATTGATAAACTTTGTTGCCCCCATCAATAGTGAACTAGCATTATTACCCAAAATCTTACAAAACAATAATGGCATCAGAAAATATACAGAATGTTTAGAATAGGACTCCATAGAAAATATCACATTTATTTATACGACAGAAAGAAATGTAGTATCTACAAATACAAAATAAAATGCCTATGTATTTGGGTACTAATGCATTAGTTATCCTATGAAATATGATCAGGTGATAGCCATGTATTTTAGGCAACTTYGTTGGGGTTTGACCGAGTGGCATAATCAACATTTGGCATTACACCAATAAAACAAGGGAAAATGTTTTTCTTTCCATCAGACACAGAACAGAAGATAATAAGGTGAAGAAAGAAAAGAGGTAAAAAAGATCCATTTCCTGTAAACAATCTCACTGCAACAGATCACAGACTAGGTACAACAAAGAGTGTAGGTGCGTATAGCTGCAATTTCGATGCAGGCATTTAGATGCCTGGACTCCAGAATGGAATCTGGAATCGTAAGTGAAACGCCATGGATATCTGCAAATTTAAAAGGTAAGCTATGAGCATCCAACTCGAATCCTAATGTGATGAGTAAATTATGCAAGAAGGAAATGCTGAGAAGGTGAATATAATTTCTAACCTTTCATAACTGTCCACTAAGGACCAACAACCAGTATCCCTCTCTAGTATATAGCCATTTAATCTTTCTTTTGAAAATTTCAGGTAGGTTTACTCTTTGTTTAAAATTCAGCTGCTGGAGTAGAACAAAAAGAAGACAACATGGTAGTGACAATGCTCCTTTTATATAACTAGCTTTGGTCCAATTCTTCAGTTATCTTTTGGGAACTTAACTCTCACTGAAACCCAGGAGAATTATGTACCTAATTACTTTTGTTAATACGATGCCTAGAAGTCAGAACACTACTCAGAATGTTTAAGACCTAAAATCAAGGTCCTCCTCTGCCTGAGGGGATTCAAACCCTGTATTCTCAGAGACTGAGCTAGTCCTGCATACACCCAGAGTCAAAATACCAGTCACCAGTAGAGTCACCAGTAGAGTTTAGCTACCATCAAATGATACCAGGATTTTATAGCAGTATTAGTTTCATCAATTTTGAATCAATTTGATCATGGTGGTTCAAGAATTTTAATGCCAATAAGACACACAGATGGAAACTAAAGTCAGCCGATGATAAATAYTCCCAAGTACCTGTGACCTCTCTGTTCTGCATCCAAGCATGATCCCTTCTACTTTTTTTCCTTCAGAAACAACTCTCAAAGTAAACATTATTACAGCAAATGGATAGCAATTAGGTTGCTGCTGACATCTCAAAATACAGGATACTTGCATACAATATAAGTAATATGCAGTCTGTAACTTACAGCATTAGAGAAATTTACTGTATGCATTTCATTCAGCACTGTAATAGCTATGGACTGTATTCAGCACTTGCTCTCAAAATTAGCCTCAGCTAACTGAATGTTATTTGTCTCATTCCATTTCATTATTCACCATCATTTGTTGTTGGTACCAACACTATTAGCACCACATGAATCACCTTAAAGTAATTTAAATAGCCAAATTCTGTCACTTAATATTGGTCAACTCAGGCTGCATTGGTATAAAGTATAAATTTAGCTCAATGAATGAAAATTAAAGGAGATGATGCTTGTAATATAGATTGCATTMTTATTGTTTGGACTTCAAGTTGGTTGCCCTTTCGTAGGTCTTTTATCCTGTCATCACATTGATGACAAGGGTTAACAGTGGCCATTAGTAGCTATTAGTGCAATACAGCTCATGGGTACCACCCACTGCTAACTCTCAGACCGGCTATTATGTCCCATAAAATTACTTTTAAGTGTGCAAGTCAAGCATGCCAGTATTGTCATGCTCAGCCATGGACAGTCCATTATCTGCAAATACGTAAAAAATTCAGGACTTTGTTTCAAAAAAAAATCAATGTATGGTTTTTTTTATTCCCAGTGTTTTTCATATAGCTGGATAAAAGAAGGACTGAAGACAGAAATGTATGAGAAGATCAAGGATGAATGCAACSTAAGTCAGAATTCTGTACAGGCTGATAAAATTGTAAGATCTCATATGGTGAAACTTGTATGTAAGACTTTATTCGTTAATGTGAGATGTTTTCTGGTGGTTTGCTGGAAAAAAAAAAGAACTGTGAAGACAACTTTAGACACCATACAGCCACATGATGTAATAAATTTTTTACAGTTCATTTATGGACTTGTACAGAGACCTGTACACTGCAAAATACAGTGAAAGGTACATATGATTCCTCTCCTTACTTTGACCTTTGATCTGTCAAAAAGACAGTGAAAAATGACATTTTGCACCAGGTAGCTACCTCCTTGGTTCCTAGTTATTCCTGCCCTTTCCTGTAGATGTTGTATTTCAGGTGCTGAATCTGGAGTACTGAGGAATTTCTGTTGCTTTTGTCTATAAAGTAATTGGCAAACAACCAAGCCCATGAGGGGTGGGTATATCACCACTGTGAGGCATTTTTCATAAACTGTTTTTTTTTTAACCTTTAAAACCCGGAAAGCAATGTCACAGGGAAGTGGGATTTTGAAAGCAGGGTGCCATAAATGAACAAATTATACCCCAAAGACATTATGCGGATGTTTTGCACCTATATATATATATATATATATATATATATATATAATTTAAATAGTATCTGTTCTATGTAACTAACTGCAAATTATTGTGTGATGAACAAAAATAAATAGGGCATCCTTAAAGAGTAAGCTGTTGCCCAGACAGCAGCTTATTTTGTTATTTTTTCTGTCAGGACACTAGAGACACTGATAGTACTTAGACACTTAATACTGGCTTTTACTTGGACAATTTAAACCAAGGACACTTAATTTGTGAGGCAATTGGGGCATCAGCAGTTCATATTTATTTAAATTAATCTGAACAATGGTATTATGGAGTCAGAGTGATTTAAAAGACTGAGAAAACCACTTTTTCTCTTAATAGTTTTCTATAGAGAATGTTAATGAAAATTGGACCCAAACATTTCCTGAGATCAAAGTGTTTTACTTATTATTCCCTTTTTTGTAGCCAGGAACAAATACATATGGTCACTTTAATTTGTTTTTCTATTCCAAAACTGTCAGTCAACTTTTGGCAGTAAGGACTGTTAGGCAGATGACTTGCACCTTCATTGCATTTTTGTGATCACATAGCAGGACCCAGGATATTAAAGGGAGATGAGGTAGAGAAGCTGAAGATGTGTGGTAGATGAGGGATTTTCCCAGCAGACTTCTGGGAAAATAAGACCAAAGTAATAGAAAGAAACTGTCAGGATATCAGAGTAATTTTCTGGGTTTTGTCGGTGTCTTTAGGAATACAATTCTGATAGTTCTTGTAAACAGGAGAGGAAAATGTCTGTTTAATTTATTTCCACATCAGTCCTTGTGCACAGGTAATCCTCTCTGCTTAAGTTTTTTGTGAGTTTTTTTTAAATAGTTAATCTTAGTCCTTCTGAACTCTCTGCTTCATATAAAATATAAGTGCAAGACCTATGTTTATTTTCATGATAGGAAGTACAGAATTCTCTTTGCTTAAGGGTGATGATTTTATCCATATATCTTCATATGCAGTAGCAAAAAAATTATGTGTAGAAGGAAAAAAAAGAATGAGGAAGATCTGTATCATTCTACTGATTCCACAGCTCCAGATGGTAGAATACTGCAAATGATGTGAACTCAGATGAAGAATCTCAAAAGGAAACATTTCCTTACCAGGTATGCCTTTGTATCATACCACAGAGATAGATGTGATGCATACCAAGAACAAGGGTACAGGCCACAAAAGTTGGAGTTGCAAGTGGATATTGACCATGGTTTTCTCAGGTATCCTCACAGTTTACTAGGAAGTCAGCAGGTAACTAGAAGCAGAAAGGCACTTGCTTCTCCCCCCTAAGTATAGGACTCCTGTGTCTTTTCTGTTTGACAATTCCTAGAAGGTGAAAGAGGAGAGTGGAAATGTGGCATCTCTGGGTGCCGCATCTAGGGTAAGGTTTAGTACAGTTATCCATGGGCACTATCGAAATATAGGATGTTTGTAGTTTTTGAGAGATGTATTGGATGAGGAAGCTGATTTGTATGTTATGCAAATAAATTTAAAGAAAAGTGATGCTTCTGCCCCCAGTGGAAAAGAYGTTAGAAACTTCAAAGCTGCATATTTACTTGAGCTTCCATCCTTCACCCTGAAGTCAACATATCTAACAATACAGATATGCTGCTAAGCAGCAACCAGAAGAGAGTTTGCTGGCAACTAATGAATAGCAAGAGAAGATAAAAATCCCAAGCAGCACTAATGGTCCTCAAATAGTCTTGTGTGAAACAGATAATGCTGTAAGTAAGAATCTTGAACCCTGAGATTTGCAGTTTCTTAACTGTACAGTATCAGGAAATTCTAGAGCATTTTGTGGAAAATAACATACCTGTTCCATAACTAACCTTTTAAAAAATTATAACACTGGATTGCTCTCATTCAAAATACTCCACATTTTATATCCACACTTTTGTATTTTATATTTTGAATTTTCAATTCAGCAAAACCATGTAAAATCAAAACAGCTGAGTATTTGAAATGCTATGCATATAAAAATGAAACTGACTGAAAAGACCACACTTGGGGCAGGATAAAAATGCAAACATTTTAACCAGTTTTTTCCAGAATTGATAGAAAATTGATTTGTTATATCTGCATACTCCCAGTCTTATTCCAGTCTTACGTGTTTATGTGACCAGCTCAGCTTTTGAGGTTGTAGTGTTACCATATACAGAATATCTGGGCATTGATATGTATGATTACCATGCCTTTATAATTAGTTACCTTCTCTAGCCTTTCCATCATCCACAGATATTATTAGAAGTTTTTTTTATTCACTTTTACCTCATTGCTGAAAGTACTGAATAGCTTCAGAATTTATACTGATATCTGAAGAACTCCACCAGAAATGTTTTTTCTAGTCTTTTAATGAGTAAGTTTTTGTTCTATTTAGTGTAAGATCTATAGATATTGTATTGTACTAATTTACTTTCAGATTATCTTACAGTACTGATTCAAATGCTGTACAAAAGCTATTGCATCTCTTCAGTTACTTTTATGAACTAAGTCAGAAATCTTGTTGAAGAATGAAATCAGGTAGTTTGACAAGACAGAATATGTGTAAATTCAATCCTACCACTTTTGTAAATATGGCTGATGTTGTTTTCTACCTGTAATTTTTGTCAGTCGACTCCCATATTAGTGTTTCCATATTTTCCATGGGATTTATGCCAGGCTAATCAGCCTAAAAAAAACTATTGTCATCCCTCTAATTTTTTATTTTTTTTCCATACTGATACAGCATTAACACTCTTCCAGGCATCTGAAATTTTCTGATAGCACTAGGAAGAGTGATCTTTTGTACTCTTTAGTACATTCTTGTAAGTCTTTTGAGCAGGGATACTCTGGGCATCTTGATTACAAAATATCAGTTGTAAGTAAATGTTGTCTAACATCTCTTCCTACAACTTGCTTAGATGATTTAAGCATGTCAAACTTCTTCCAAAATAAAGGACAAACATGTTTCCTGAATGTTCATACATTTTCTACCGTTCATACATTTTCTACCTCATCTTTAACAATTCCACAGTTTCTGTGTGGAAAAAAAAAAGGTGTCTTTTTTTTTCTCCTAATATAAATTAAAAGATCCTCCCTATTTTCCTTTTGTCAGCCATATGTTTTCCTAATGTCTTATCAGTAAACTCCAAATTGGTTTCTTCTGCTATTGAAAGTTTTCTTTTCCTATTTTTGATACATTGACGTGTAATAAAAATTGCTGCCTTCAGCCAGCATGGGCTTTCATCAAAGTTGAAGCCGTAATTAAAGCAACTATTTTTGTGTTGTACTGATTATTTTAGCCTTCCACTAGCTCATTTTGTACATCTTACAATTAATCATTTTTCATTGACTTTTTCCTTGAAGTCACTTCACGCATAATTTCCAGCAGCTTAGGAAAGTTGCCACCAGTAAAGACACAGGATGTAAAAGCATGGACCAGGCAGCCTTCTTTCCTACCTTAACCCTGCCCAACACAGCATGGTTTCTCTGTCACTGAGGGAGAAGCTGCATCCTGTTATTTGTCTTGCTTTTGAAGAGATCAGGTGATGACCACTGTTTCCCAGGCAACCACCAACCTCCTGTCTTGAGAGTAATCCATTTTAATCCATGATTTTGAGGGCCAAAATAATTATTCTGAGTTGGRTAAAGTTCTATTTATTTTTTTTTAATTCAGTAAATATTTCTTTATCGCCATATACACAAAACTTTCAATGTATAGCTTCCAGTTTATATAAAAATAGGTGTTTTTTTTTAATTTGCACACATTATTGACAGGCATTTTGAAAGGAACTCATCTCACTTTCTGATYTGATAGTCTGTAATAGATTTCTACCTTGGCATCATTATCATATTCCTCTAGATGCATTTAAAACCCATACTTCTGATTTACCGGCAATTCTAAAAGAGATAGATGTAGAATGCTGAATATGTAGAATGTTTCTCCTATCTACTCTTCTTCTACATAATCTACCTTTTTGTAATAATCAATAACCAGTTATATTAGCATTCAAGTCATGAATCATCACATCAAGTCTCAGGAATGCCAGTTATGTCCAATTCCTTTTCCACAATGAGAATTTCCAATTCCTTTTGGTTCTTATGGAGTCTCATAGGACTTGCATATAAGCAACTGAAAAATGTCCTCTTTTTCTTTGGTTTTTTTTTTGTCATATCAGTTCAGTTTATTCATGAGGGTGCAGATTTAAATCTAGTACAGTGATAACCAAGCTAGCTGTAAACGAGCTTGCTTAGGTATCAGAAGCTGTCAAGTTGCAACAGCATAAAATTCAGCTTAAGCTAAAATACTCGGATTTTTATCTGGGAGCTCACCTGAAATTGGGATTGTATTCTGTTTGCCTCCTTACTTCATAGCATCGGTTACTGAGTGCCCTCCCAGCTGTTTGAACCAGTCTCCAACTCTTTGTATATCTCACAAGAATGTGACCCACAAACTTAAGCTTTCTGCTTCACACCAGTTCCACTATCAACAGTAAAGTTGCCATATTTTCACTGCTAGGCAATCTTTCACAATGTGAAACACATATCCTCTCCCCATCATGATGCCTTCTTCAAAGACATTTCAATTACTGATAGTTCAGATCAGTTCAGAAACCTCTGAAGATGAAGGAGATTCCCAGCACTGATAGGTCACTGAGACAGTGAAAGAGACCAGGGCTTATGAAACAATGCACTGATGCACAGATGTGCAGTGATATTTGAAAATCATGCACTAACCTTTTMAAAAAGGTACACAGTGTTTAAAACAAAAAAAAAAGTCTCTCACTCTTAGACTTTCTCTTGAAATGCATCACAATTTTTCCTGTTTCAACATTCACTTCCAGGACTGTCCAAGTGCTTCACGCTCATTCTAAACATGAGTGCCAGATGGCACTTGTCCTCAGGCCAAACATACCTTCCATGTCTTGACACTTCTTTTGTTTTAATGTGCTTTTTGAGAGAATGATACCTTTGCAGAAGCTGCAGCAGAGAAGATATTAATGCATTTTTCAAAGCTCCTCAGATCCTATAGTTTACCCTTTGCTTTCCACCACCTTTATTGAGTGCCACATTTGGTAGACAGATGATCAAAGTGTCCATCTCATGGAAATCCTTTCCATTGTTCGTTCACATCTCATTAGTAAGGTGGGAAAGGCAGTGACTTTTATTTGTTAGTTTAGTTCAAATAATTATCAACCCACTCTGTTACCAAGAATAAGTGAAACCATGCAAAAGGAACTCTCATAATCTGATAGTAACCATAAAAATCACATTTTATATGTTCTGTTTACTTTGTTATGCAATTAAGACCATACAGGATAGCAAATGAAAACTGATTTCAAGCGGAACTTGATATTCTTCATTCGTGTAACTATTTCATTAGTCCTACATAGTTCTGAAAACTTCAGTATCTTCCTGTCAACCGTCCAGCCTTATACAATAATTCTTATAGCTTATCTTCAGGTAGAGTTGAGAGTCTCAGCTGCAATTGCTCTTGCGTTGTCTGCAGTGTCCAGTTTTAAGGCAGTCCATGTTCACTATCATATTTGCAGTCAGTGCCATCATGTTTTTCCCTCCCTAGATGTCTGATCCAAAGCCTGTTAAAATCAGTGGAAGGGCTGTAATCAGCTTCAGTGGCTTTTCATCGTCCATAGCCAGTCTCTCCTGTCACTACGGGTTTTTCACCAAATTACGTAAGCACTGTTGTTACTAACACAAAGAAATTTCTTGAAAACCAGAGAAATGTCTGTGATCAAATTCTACAAAACCTTATTTGACCAGTTGGTACTGAGTATTCTCAATCAAAAAACTATTTTCACTCTGAAGACCTACCAGTCTACCAGACAGGCAAATGAAGGTAGTGAGTTAGCTTAATATTTGTACAATAGTTTATGTTAATTTAAAGCCACATTATTGGTGCCCTTTGCTCAAATGCAGAGAAGAGAGAAAGAATTTTTTCAGGATAGCGATTACTCCTTTCTTATATTATCTGTTGCTTTTTTGAGTTCCAGCAAGCCACAGTGAAAGACATTATTGAAATAAAGCTCAATCACAAGAAAGTATTGGATTGTCTTGCCCTGTCCTATTTAAAAGCTAGATCCACGGCCCTAGGAACCTTGCAAGACGAAGCTCACCAAGATGAGTTTAGTTCTGTTTTTTTTTCTGGACTAAACTTGATTGGCTATTGAGACAACACATTTTTGTATTTTGAAGTGTTTAGAGCTTTTTGAAATACTTGGAAATGTATGATTTTTAACTGTACTACTGCCTTTACAACCCTAAAAGGTCACATCTATTATATTCTGCAGTCAAAGCAGCTCTGCAGGGAATCTTATCTCTGACATATGCCAAATTATGCAGAATCTCATCCATCTAATTGCACATCATGTACAGTGACTTTTAAAAAGTATTTTTAGGCCCTGAGACTGCTACTAACCTTTAAAATCCATTTGTTGTGCCACCTCCTATCACCTGGTTAATTTTTGTCTTGTATGACTGTTAAGTTAAGGGGAAAAAAAAAAAAAACCAAAACCAGCTCAACTGATTTCTTTGTGTATAAGCACAGAAATATTTGCACCATCCATATTCAGGTGAAAGGATCTCCTCTCTAAACAATCACGTTGTTATGGCTTGTACAAGGCACACCTACGGCTTAATTACAATGCCATCTTTTACATTAAGTTCAAAGCTACTAGYCCCTTAGTGTAGAATTTCCTTAAACGATTCTCTTGCATGGCCTCAGTGGGTTCTTCTACTCTTGTACTACTAAATATTAACTTGTAGGACCATGTTTTGCATGGGTATTCAAACTATCATATTGATTTTGTCTCTGTGTAAAAAGTGCTGAAATATACGTTTAGTTCTGAAGGAATCTTCGCTGGGATTAAAAGGAGTACATAGTAAATATTGAATTTCAATGGCAGCTGAGTTCTTCACTCACAGAATTATCTGTAAAAGTCTCTGCTAGTATCTTTCCTGTGCTTTTGAGAAATTTAGGAATGAAACTTCAACATGTGACAAGGTATTTATTACTGCAATTTATACTTTTAGGAAAATTAAATGTGCATATATATTTTATTTTTATAAAATATTCACAGGGAGTTGATAAACGACTATATTTTTCTAACCAGTTTAAATTGACTACCTTTTTGCCCAGCTTCTGGAAAACTAAAACTGCTGCATATTTCAAACATCAAATCATTCCTCTTCATACTTGAGGTTACTGGTCAAGACAGATTCCTTAACATAATACTTGCCTATCAAAAATTGCAGACTCCTCCAAATTCATGAAGCCAAGCAAAGTTTACATGGATTGCAAAAATTTTGATCCCAGACACAATATGAAGCCTTTTTATTTAAAACAAAGGAAAAATCATTTTGAATGTATCATTTGTTATGTGCAGCCCAAACAGACCAACATAAATATCTGCAGGAATCTGTGAGAATTAGAGTCTAAGAAGCTTGCACAGCTCAAGTAAGAATGTTTCATCTACATTAATTATTCCTTACCTTTGTGCATGATAATAAACAAAACCAGATTTGTGGGGTTTTTTATTCCATCAYGGGTAGACTTTTCTTAGTGAAAGTTTAACAGGAATAGAAATGAGTGTTTGCAGTTTGCYTTTGTTAATGTTAATCCCTAAAGTACTTGCCCTCCATACAATGAAACGAAGTAACTTTAAGGTCCTCTGTGCTAATACCAGACTTGATAGAGGTGCAATTTGGAGAAAAAACTGCATGTAATTCAGTGTGGGACTCAATGTATTCATGTAATTTCATAGACTATAAATTAACAAACTACAATACTCTGCCCAACAACTTCAGWGATTAAAACACTGTGGAGAAAATGTTAACCATTCTTTTTCCTAAAAAATGTCATGTAGTTAACTAGGATTGAATAGCACAAACTATAATTTGAAACATAYGAAAACTCTTTAGTACATACACCAATTCATACAGTAAGTTCTTCCTAACACCGTTTAGGATTTCCCAGTGTTATCTGATTTCTAAGGAGAAGTCCAGCCACGTACAGCAATTTTAGTTTTGCAGAAGCGGAGCATTTGCCATGTTGCTTCCCGCAGACATGGACTATACAGGGGTCATAGGCAGAAAAGTGTATCCTTCAGAAATGTGATGATGAATGTTTTTTATGTGCTGTTCATGCTCATTTTAAGGTGAGTTTATTCAGACTGGAATGCATTTAAGTTCATGATTACCTTTTAGAATGACTAAAAAGAAAGACCTTTCCTCTTTAAAGCCCCCCATAAAGGAATAACTACAAGGATAAAGGGTGACGTGATATGGATAATAAATATCACCGTATGTGTGACTGCTGTACATCTTTAAAGGCATATAGAAAAATCCACGTTAAACATCAAGATTCCCTAGATTCCCCCAATTGCTGTATTTGGTAATGAGATGTCTGAAGTTCTAATCCATTCTAAGAAGTAACGAACAAGTCTTTTCCTTCCACTTCCAATAAAACAGTAATAGAAAATTCTTTCTTTAAAAGATCACCTTGATGCCTAATACCTGCAGGTTTTKTCACCATCTTTGTGTAGCACTGTAATGATATGTGCTGTATCACAAACACTGAGTTGTTCTTTCTCTTAAGACCAATCTAAGTAGTACTTTTGTCTCTTAGCAGGCCCATACATTTCAGTGTGATCACTACCTTGCAGCAAGGTAAGATATGCAAGATCTACAGCAACACAGAAACTGTAAAAAGATTCCGTCACCACAGGAGTATCTTAGTACTCTAAAATGTTGTGAAGATAACTATGAAAAACATATTTTGTGGCGTACAGTCTGATTCTGAGTGATGTTACTCCTCCAGCTACTCCTGAGTTCAATGGGTACTATCCCATGCGTGTTTTGTTAAAGTAGTATTTAACATCTAAACAATCAAGATAACAGTGTCCAGAGGTGTTTGTTCCAGACAGCTGATATTTTCTACTTTAGGACTGATTTTTTTTTTTTTTTTGCAAAGTAATTTAATCGTTAAAAACATCTTTTATTCCCATACTAAAACTGTATAGTTCTTCAGAAAAGCATGAACGACTCTACAGCTTCTATACTGCAGGAGCACCTCTCTATTTTTTTTTTCTTTTTTTTATTCCCACAAATATAAGTCCAATAGTATTTCAGATGTATATACTTCTGGAAAATARTTGATTGAAAAGATTAATAGCTGTTTATTGGCTTGCTGTTTCTTAAGAAACATAATACCATAAGTTTACATTGCAGGAGTTAATAAATGATGGCAAATTCCTCAAGGCATTATCAAACTGTGAATTTGTGTATCTGATCAAATATTTATTAGCTGCAGTCTCTTCCTACACTGATTTTTCTTTTCATTTATTGCTCTAGGCCTTACTGCGCAACACTAAGGTGATACTCATGGGCATATGCCCCCAAAAGAAAGGCAATCATTATGAAATACCCAACTTCAAAACCACAGTCTGCCTGAATTTTAATTCTTGTTGGTTTTTTTTTCCTTTAAGTAAACTGACACACTATATAGTTATCTTTTCTAGCTCATTTACTTGACCTATATTAAAATTAAACAGAAACAAAATTTCATTATCTCAGCTGGTAATAGATATTAATTTCTATGAATTATGTCCTAAGTTTTTTATACTTATATTTAAGCTCTTCTTATTGCTGTATAATTCTACAGAAGGTGATTTGTTCTGAATCTTCATTCAGTGTTTACTGTCTTGGTAGAGGTCTGCTCTATATTATTTTCTTTTCTATAAACATGTTAGATGTGCAACGGATTCATTGCACTGAACTAGTCTGAAACTTTGGAACCAGTAAATGTACCAATAAGGCTTGTGGGAGACTGACAGCTGAAAAAAAATGAAACGTCAATGAAAAAGAAGGAAATGTGCGCAAATTTCCCAACCACTCTCAGTTTCAAAACTGAGCCACCATTAAGTCTTCTGGGTGCCATGCCTTTTTTCAATGCAGTTAACTCAGAGGAGGCAATCAGTGCTGCTAACCCAGCAGGAACACAGTGTCCACTGTATTACAGGAGCCCAAAGGAATGATACATCTCCTGTTTTCTCCCATGACCAATCCTTCAGCACCTTTGAGTAAAGTAGAACTTCCTGGTGGTGGCAGAGGTAGCCTAATGATAACCCCTCCTTCTACAATGTTCATTTCAGATCTTTGTTTACCCTGTCATATTGGGTAGGTTCATAGATAGAGGATTATCTTCTGGGCTGTGATCAAATATGCTTTGCAACAGGACTTTGCTTCTCTGAGCACCACACAGCAAGTTGTCAGGATCCCTTTTATAATTTGAACATCTGTGTGTCTATTTTAAAACAGATCAAAAGAAAAAATACATGTTTTTCTCAGGAAAATATCACATCCTGGGGTTTTCTGCATTTCTGTAGGGGCATAAGAAGCTTTGGAGGAACCTGTTTTCAATAGTTTCACCATAGGAAATGGTAAGTATATAGAGAAAACCAGAGGCACTATCTTCTCATTCCATTCTCGTTAATGTCCCTCATAGATTCTCCATTTACCTCAGAGGATGTAGGCCAAAACAGGCCATGGAGACATTGTATAACTAATACTCTTTATAATATCCCATGTTCTCTAAAATGGAGACATCTTCAGAACCAAGCTAAATTGACATACTGTTGCAGAATGCAAACAAATGCACACAGGCAAAATAATTCTGAATTATGGCTTACAAGAATACACATTTCATAAAGAACAATACGGAGGAAGTCTCAGAAGAGTGCAAAGTCACAGACTTATGAGATCTATGTATTTATTTAGATTCATACAAATAGATGAAGAGGTGCCTATACTGAGCCTTAGGCATCCTTGACAATTACGAAAAAGCATAAGCAACACAAAGAATGAAGCACCCTGCAGCAATCTACAGCACTGTGTATTAGRCCTTACAGCAACGGGAAATGAAGAGAAACCATGCCTCCCTCATTCCCTTTCTCCCCAAGCACCCTTCCAAAGAGGGTGCAGGAAGGTGCAGGACTACATGATGCATATACTATTGCTGTTTGGTTATTTCATTACTGAGATTTTCTTTGCACAAGATAGATAGGTATCTCCTGTGTGTGTATATATAGTCTTGTATGAAATGTGAGAAATAATGGTTTCCGTTTCATTTGTTCTGTGATAGTGAACAAGAATCCCCAATAAGTAATCACTGGCTAATACCTTGTTATAGATTCATACACAATGTTTGATCTGATATGCTGTCTTTTAATGTTTTTCTTTGTGTAATCAATCAAACATGCATATGGACAATTGATTTAGCTAGAAGAAATTTAACATCAGTCCCAAAATTCCTAAATGATACATCAAAGATAAAGAGCTCTAGTCTACGATATTAAACCAGTTTGAAGAAATCTAAATTTTAAAATTGAAATTGTTAATAAAACAATAGTCATGCTTATGTTGTTCCATTAGCTTGGCCCTGGACACTGGTATAAAGGGGACAGTATTTAGGCATTAAACGGTACTATGTTTCAGATTCTGAATTATTTAGGCCCGCTAAACCATTGAAATCTGCGAAACTTTGCCCACAGCACTAGYCAAATATCTAAAGTGTTGTTGTTTTTTTTAAGTCAGGAAGCTGGTTGATCATATCTTTAAGCAACTTCATTAGGAGTTACTTAGGAGCATAGGAGAATGCTTCTCTCTTACCAGTTAGCGGCAGTTCAGATTTTACATAGAGCAGAACGCTCTGTCATTCTGKCCTGGGGAGTGCTTCTGTATGCTGATCCTTTTCCGTTGTTTGCTCTTTCCTTCCGCATTCTGAGAAGAGGCATGAGGGAACCATGTGATGTTTAATCTGACTGCATGAGGTTGAGTCAGACACGTCTTTTTGTTTATTTGAGTCGAGACAGTCAGGTTTGGGTTTTGATGTGCACTTGGAGAAAGGTAACTACTGCACACATGCGTGAAGGTTTCTGTTAAGATGAAGGTTACTCCTTTTTCACCTAAATACTTATCTGTGTTTGAAAACTACATAGAATGAGATTCAAATTTTTGAAAATTATTATCACCTGTTTAGTTAAAGCAGAATCTCCTGAATGATCAGTTCTCTGATCATTCCTGGAAGCATTCCTAGAAGAAATCAGCTCCAAGAAAAGAACAGGATTGATTCTGTACTTTTTGTGTTGTTCTGGCAACAGAAAAGAAATGGAGAGCTGAACTAACAGGTCATATCCTTGGTTGACCAAAGTTTTGCGAAGAGGTGTTGGAGATACAACTGTTCTTGCAATCCCCAGCTGATTGGGGGGTGAGATTAGGGAATAAATTTTCAAGCAGCTTTGTGCTAGAGGCTGATCCAGTCAAAGATCAGAAGAATGGGATGACTTAGATTATTTGGGGTCTTTTCTTATATGGAGTTTAGGCAGACCTAGGATCCTTGCCCCAAATCCTTCATGGGCACCTGCACCAGGTCTGTGGACTTCTGATAATGAGACTGGGCTGACAAAGCACTGTCAAAATAGCTGGGATATTTCAGTAACTTTTGTTTTCTGTAAGAGAACTGAACTTTACAGGAAGAAYTGGCTAGAATTCTACAAGCGGCTGGCAGAAGTCTCACGATCGCGAGCCCTTGTCCTCATGGGGGACTTCAACTTGCCCGACGTCTGCTGGAAATGCAACATAGCAGAGAGGAAACAGTCAAGGAGGTTCCTGGAATGTGTGGAAGATAACTTCCTGAAGCAGCTGGTAAGCGAGTCTACCAGGGGAGGTGCCTCGCTCGACCTGCTGTTTACCACCAGGGAAGGACTGGTGGGAGATGTTGTGGTTGGAGGCTGTCTGGGGCTCAGCGACCATGACATGATAGAATTCTCGATTCTTGGGGAAGTAAGGAGAGGGGTCAGCAAGACCGCTACCATGGATTTCCGGAGGGCAGACTTCGGCCTGTTCAGGATGCTGGTTCAGAGAGTCCCTTGGGAAGCGGTCCTGAAGGGCAAAGGGGCCCAGGAA
>JASVER010000083.1:2140455-2280457 GCA_030449065.1 Oceanodroma leucorhoa | reverse complement strand
GATTGGACATTAGGAAAAATTTCTTCACTGAAAGGGTTGTCAGGCATTGGAACAGGCTGCCCAGGGGAGAGGTGGAGTCACCATCCCTGGAGGCGTTCAAAAAACGTGTGGATGTGGCGCTTCGGGACATGGTTTAGTGGGCATGGTGGTGTTGGGTTGACGGTTGGACTCGATGATCTTAAAGGTCTTTTCCAAYCTTAATAATTCTATGATTCTAGAACGCTAAAAGCTCATATTACACACTGAATGAAAATGTGAATTTCTTAATTAGGAACAMAGGCATAGTAACCTTAAATGAAGGTCATATCCTTACAAGGACATTTATAATGAGGGTGACAAGTACACATGCTGCTGAAACATAAGCCTCTGAACTGTACTGCATAGAAGTTGTAGTAATGATTCATTGGTTTTGTGGGTTTTTTTATTTAATTCAGTGGTGGGTGAAATCTCTTATGTCTTGCTTTTATTGTCTCTTTGTGACATTTGCCATGTAATTATCATCTTTTAATATTTCATAGGATCTCCCAACTATCTTCTGTTCTTGGTAAAATTATTTTCACTGTTGGTCTATAGCATTATGATTGATTCTTTAAAAAAATCAGATCATAGTATTGCAGCACAGACTCCTAATGCCCAAAACTCAAAGCTGTAATAGATCAGCATTTCCCAGGTTTTCAAGGGAAAGTCTTGTAAATTAAGGATTTATAACTGGAGTTGTATTGCAATCTCAAATTGCTCCCTTCATCAGATGTTTAAAAAGAGTAGTATTCTGAACATCAACAATTTTTTATTATTCTCAGGCAAGAACCTTTGCTTATGTAAGTTTGAAGAATATTGATCAAATTATATTTCTGGGTAATTTTTAGTTCTAAAAATTCTTGAAAGTGGAAACTACTTGGAATCATCTCAGTGCTCTCTAAAATGCTCAGTGTGCTAGCCATTGATACCTCATTCTTGTGTTATTTCTAATTGTATCTTTTGAAATCAAATATATTCCAGCTACAAAAAGTGAATTCTTTTGCCTGTACTGAACTTAAGTTAACACATTAGATATATTTTCCTTTGAAACTGTTCCATAAGTTAGGTAAGATCAAGTCTGAAAAATCTTAAAAAGGTTTCTCAATGATTGTTCTAGTTGTATAGGTTTCTATGCTATTACACAGAACAGTATGGATTTAAATAGTTTATTTTGCCTTAATTTTATTCTGCATTTAAATGATGTTTACTTGAGGACATTGATCATACTACCACAATGAAATGTGTGAGCTGTGCTAATTAATATATAGTTTTCATAGTACCTCGCCAAGRACCAGTTATTGAAATAGTTCAGTGCATCAGACAAAAAAAAATTGTTTAGTACAACACATTGAAATATTTGTGTTATGAAACCATGAAAGAGTTAAGACAACAACCCTGAAATTCATTGTTAAAATTCATCCAACATAGGAGAGTAAAAATACGGTACTCTCAGTGTAACTAACAGCATGACAAGGAAGGATGAAAATTACATCAGGTCAGAACTTGCAAGTGCACAGACCTGGCAACTTTGAAAGGATCTTCTCAAAACTAAATAATTTCAGCTGTTTCAGTWTATTGTGATATAGCAAACAATGTCTAAAATCACCACTTCCCTTAAAGAGAAACTCTGCAGCGGATAATATTTTATAAGATACTTTATTAATTCACTTTATTACTTGAAAATATTTATGTGTATCAGAATACTGATTTGAGTTCTCTAACACTACTTGAGTTACATATTTTCAAATGATCTAAGTTGTAATACTGGCATAGTTATTTTTAGTGAGACAGGCAGCCATAACACAATACGTTTTCTCACAGCAGTATCTGTTAGTTGTACATCTTTGATATCAGTTTGGAATCAGGTAGCTCTAAGATTGAAGGAATATCACCTGTCTGGTCCAAAACCCATGGCACACTTACACAGGGTGTAACTGGTGTCTGCATGTTTTGKTTTTTTGGATTGGATCCTAAAGGGGAGGATTTTTGTATTGCAGTCCAGGACTGTAGGAGAAGCAGCAAATGGAGAGAGATATCCAGAAGTACTGTAGAAGAATGTTCTCTGACGTTTCCAGCCTCAATCAACTCTGACCAGTCTTTAGCTCATATTGGTCAATTGTAGACCCACCTGCAAAAGGAAGATCACAGCCATTGTAGACACAGGTTATCTATGAGATTTCAGAGCCTACATGTTGTGGAAGATCAATGCAACCATATGACTGTAGCCAGCAGGACACTGTGGTAACATGCAGCTTCCAGTAAAAAAGTGAGCTGTTAGGGGCTACTTCAGATGTCTCTACATAATTTTTCACTGTGTGATATAGACATTTCAAGGTCTTTTTTTAAACAGGAGTTTAGGGTATTGCTTGATGAACGGAAATGGTACAAGTGTTGCAGTTTTAAAACTTCTCAGTTCCTTCGCTTGGAACTATTGCTGGCTCAGCTAAGATTCAGCAATGAAGTGCGTGTTTTCCATATACTTTCAATGGAAATTTGAACAGGTTTGCTTAAAGTTTAAGTAAGCCCATTTCACTTTGCAGTGAAACCAATGAGGAGCAGTCACACTGTTATTTCCTGCATCTCACCTGAGAAAGGGTAATAGCTTCCTTAGTTTCTTTAACTGAACGACTTGTGATTTTCTTATCATGACATTAATTGCCAATGTCACTTAAATATTTTTGAAAATGTGAATGTAGGCTAGTCACAGATGTACCTCTACTAATCACATTTTTCTCCTTTCCCAACAATGGTTTTGGCCAACTTCATCCTGTGAATTTCATTTGACTCTCATTTAAATCACTGCTTCAGAACAATTTAATTTTTTTTCAGCACTTTCTTTCATAATTCACTGTGATGTTCTAATTGCTATTGTACTGTCCTAAATATGCAACAGGTGAGTCCTTTCAGATCCTTCTTTGCTGTTTACAGCTTCACTGATACTAAATCTTTAGGGAAGGAATGTTCCAATTTAGGTTTTTGAAAATGGTCCAAAGATATTAGAAAGCCTGAGGAGAGTAGTGTGAGGAGTAGATGTCTAATATAAAGGCATATTAAGTGGCAAAAAGATTAATAAAACTGGCAGACGTTATTTAGCAGAAAGATGTCTTTTACATTGTTGTGAAGGGTTATGGATGTCTTCTATACTTGGCAGAACTAATGGCTAGGAGTCAGGCCTGGCTGTAAGGTATAATGCATGTGCAAGATTCTTGGAGAAAACCAATCGAGAATGGAAACTTCATTAAAATGACAGCTTTTTTTAATCAGTCCCCTTCACAGCTGTCTTATTCAAAGGGTACAAGAATGATAGCTGACCTTCTGGATATAAAAATGACATTTAAAAGTATGAATAAAGTACAAATTAATCCAGTTATAAAAGGAAAATACATTATACCATTTCTTTGTCTTTGGTGTTACTGTTTTGCAGTGATAACCTGTCTCAGTTGAAATCTGTGGGAATTTACGGCTGATTTTAACTCAGCAAAATGTGCCATCTCCTGACATCAGAAAAAGACTGACTGAAGAGCTTAAGGTGTCTATTGTATGGTTTTATTTTTGGAAACTATGCAAATAGAGCTTCTGATGTATTCTAATCCAAAACTAACATATACTGGGCCTGATTTTCTTGACTGCTATAAGTAGCTTTCCCACACTCTGGTGGCTAGGATGTACACTTGGGAAGTGGGAGGCATAGATTTGAATTCGCACAGGTTAAGGTGTTTTATGCTTTTGAACACATTAAAACCCACATTTTTTATGCTTTTGAACACATTAGTCTAATTGGTGAGTTGTTTTGAAAAAGGTAGGTATCATCAGCCAGCTAAGTTCCAGAAGAAGTGAGTCCCGACTAATTAAGTGCCTGTCTCCAGAAAATTATTCCAGTCTGTAGAGCCCACATGCATGGAGGTCCTTAATATGCCACACTGTCACTGGTACATTTGGTGAGGTTTTAGGCTCATTGCTATGCTCATGGTGGTTTATTGGCTGGAACTGGGTATCCCCCCCACTCACAGAAGGGTTTTTGTGGGCCACCCTACTGAGTTTCTTGTCTGTCTTTATTTACTACTGAGGGGAACCTGGGTGCCTAACTGTGACTCCCTGGATCATCCTCTTAGAATCAGCCACCTAAGTTGCTGCTGCCTAAGTTGGAAATACTTTGTCCCTTTCTTTTCATCCTTGCTTTAAGGAAACTGTTTTGTCACTGTTTATTGCTACAATTGCTGTTCCCAAAAAAATGGTCTTTCAGGTACTAGTATTCTTGCAAGTGCTGGAAATAAGTCAGATCAACTGTGATAATCACAGCTGATGTGGTAGTAACAGTTATCCGAGGCCTAGTCTAAGAATGGAAGAATAAGCTGCATCAGTCCTTTGATTGTTGTCCCTGCTGCATTAACCACGTTAGTGCTGTTACAAGTTAATTTATAACAGAGACTGGGCCTGGCTGGAAAATTTCTGATGGAACATTTCCATCAGGTAGTGTTGGTTTGTCAGGAAAAAAATGGAAATGTGGTAATTGTGATCAATCTTTTGAATGAAACCAGACAAGATTCTGACAAAATACTGTTTAGTTTCCCAACAGCTCACCTGACCTCGCTGGCTCCTTGGTAGCCTGTGGACAACCGCAGAGCCAGGGATTGTGGGGGAGCCAGGGACTGTGGGTTATCCAGATTCCCAGATGGCAGACTGGTCTGTTTTCCGATCATAAAAGCACAAACTGCCACTTTTCTTAAAGATCCCAGTAGCTTTAATGGAGAGTACTTTTTGGAGCCATTTTATCAATGGTCTAGGACAAGAGATTCCAAGGTGTAACGTAAAGTCCGTGGTGAATTCTAAGTGGCCATGGAATTGCGCAACAGAGTTCTCACCTAAAATCTTTTGAAATGGATATATTCCAGCTTCTGAAATATGAAATCTGCTTACCCAAGAAGAAAAATATGGGTTTTTTCTGATTTTTGTCCAAATTCTTTAAGGTAGAGAAAAAGCTGTTGGGTTTTTTCCCCTTTTATGGGTAGAYTTTCATTTTTGACTGAGCAATGTGCTAACTCAGTTATCTTCCTTCATGCTGTCCTTGATAATTACAATCATCACCATCAGTTTTGTGAGCTTGTAGATGTGCAGGGATTTGTGCTTTATCTCCTCCCACCAATTGTGTCTACAGTATCTTTAAGGCGGCATTGGAGAAAGGATGTGGTAGCAATCTCACTGCACAGAAATCTGTACTTTGTTAGAATATGCTTTAAATAAATTGCAAAGAGCATTAAGTTTTCCTCCCTCGCTTGCTTCTGTAGTGTAGACTTTTACTAAGCTGATGCTTAGTAAGAAAACTGTCTGAGACAGACAAGAACTGTTCTTGCTTTACAGCTGCGGTATCTGTAAGAGGAAAGGGAAATTCCTGCTCTTTTTAAGCAATGTGTATTAGTGACAAATGCATCACTTATCAATTTCGAAGGTTTCATTTCAGTAGTTAAATCAGATGATAAACTATGGAATTTTTTTTTTTTAATCTGAATATAATTATAACCAAGGTATACAAGCTGCTATGTTGAGAAAATATTCTGCGTTATTTTGTTCTTTCATGAAGCAACAGTAGAAAATGGGGTGGCAGTAGGTGAGAAAGCTAAACCCACAAATCATTAAGTCATAGTTCCATCAACTTCCATTCATAACAAGTTTCGATGTGGTGAAAGTCAGTGTATGCAATGGAAATTACCCCAGTGTGAAAACAGTGAGCTTGATTTTTTTCTCCATTTCTCCATTTTTCATCAAAACCATTGTACCAGTGCAGAATATAAGTATAAAATGTTATTGTATTGATCTGAGTTTCTCTACTACCTAATCAGCCACAAGCCAGCAGTGTGTTGTAATGACAGCAGGTCAGAGCATTATGTATCCATTGTTTCTAATACTGTCTTTTCTAAAAGAAGGCCTGTTTATGCCTATAGCAGCAGATTTACTCATTTTTGCCAGCTAAACTGTATTGTTAAACTAGTGTGTGGGAAAATAATGGMAGATTGGCGAGGAGGATTGTAAACACGCTCAAGTGACTTGCAGCTGGGGTGTTGAAAAACACATATATCATACTAATTGTTGTTTGGCCTCGTGTGTTGGACAAGTAGAACATCTGTGTTGAGATAACATAGGCCTGTGATAGACCTAGAGGCACCCCATTGAACATGCTTGAGGTTCCTGCCCTGCTGTGGGAAAGGTCAAAGCACAGTGGTAAATTACACCTGTGCGAATTCCTGAAATACGGGTGAAAACAGCAGCTTAGGAGATCCTCTAGCATGGACGGAGCTCTGCGGTGCCTGCATYCCCGCTTGTGTGCCTCTGCCCAGGTGCTGCTTCGGGGATCCCCCGGTTGGCGTGGTAATGAAAAAAAATGTACTTCTTGCACTTCAACCGTGTTTTTGTGGTTGTTCCTGCATCCTGCCTGTGTCGGCTTACACGTAGCATTTTTCAAACTCCTTACTGACAAAAACTCTGGAACATCATTTAAGATTAGATCAAGTTTCAGATAAATGTTTTCTCATCTTTTTGCTGATTTAGGGATACAAATTCCAGTCGTTCTTTTTCCAGTAAAGTGCAAGAGGTAATTAAGGGGAGCATACATGTGTGAAGTACTGAGTACAGCTTGCTAAATGTCTTAACAAAGTTTATTTCGCTGTGAGGCATTTGCTAAATCAAATGTAGATAATTTAAACTATTATAGGTCTATCTTTAGGTTTTGGGTTTTTTTTWAATTAAAACAAAGAGAAAGGGGCCATGAAGTAGTTTACACCCAAAGTGTGACTTAACATAAAAATTAGCATAATAGTTTTGGATTCCTATCACCTTCCCACTCCAAAATCTACCTGTTTATTGCAATGAAACAATTGACCCTATTTACATAAAAGTTTCAATATCTTGGCTTGACACGTCTTTCAAACTAACTAAGCCTTGCTTCATACACATTATTTGTCTATATAGTCCCCATTTTGCATAATTGCATAGTAATTAATGCCTTATAAACAAACTGCAGCAGCTGTATTCATTGCAGCAGAGATGACAAAGTTGTGTTGCTGCATTTGGCTTTTTAGCCTAAAGCCATTTTAAAATAGTTAATGGAATTTCATTTTTCACCCTGGTATTTAAACCATGATAAATTTCCCCATTAAAGATCCCTGACATTCTTATATGACAGTAGATGAAGCTGAGTGACATAAGCCTCTGCCCTCTTGTGGCAGATCAGGCTGGTGAAGTAAGCTAACGATTAGAGAATACTTTCTTTAACTTCAACAGTGTTTCTATAAAATGATAAAAAGTTTTAAGGGTTCAGGTCTGCAGACACTGAAGTCTTCGCCTACTCTCATAGTTTCCTAATGGAGCAAGGCCCATGGAGAGAAAATGACTGGCTTGTCTGATTCAGCTCTGCCACTCAAACTCTGCGTTGAACACAGGTATTTCCAAATTAAAAAAAGGAGTCCCTGTGCCATGGTGATGGGTAAAGGTCTGCTTGCAACAGATTGCTCAGACATTCTGCAACTTCTCTACTGAGACTAACCAAGCTGGTCTGCCGTTGTAAATACCCTGGCATACCCTTGTTTACAGCAGACAAATCATCAAACACATGAATAAGCTGTAACGGTTTAGTCCCACTTTCTGGAGGTACCAGAGAGAGGTAACTGAAGGGACATTTAATACTTTAATATTAAAATACTTCAGTATTTTAGTACTTCAATACAACTGTTAAACAGAGAAAACTAGTGCATGAATGTACTCACATTACAAGGAGCCTAAGGAGTGTAATTTGGACATTTGGGCAGGGAAGAAGCTTTTTCCTTCTTTGTTGCTGTAGCAGCAAAGTATTTTTCAATGATATTTTTCAAGGCATTTGCTGATTCAGCAAACTCTGTTTCTTATTTTGAGCTTCTGACATAGTTTGTGGGTGGTTCACCAAGAAAAGAAATGGTATAATAACACAAAGAGGGGAGGGGCACAGTTATGAACAGAAGTAGAGGGTCGTGAGAAATCTGTGGAGACAAGCTAAGAAGCTCTGGGAATATCAAAAGCCACAGGAGGTTACAATATATGAGTGATAATGGTTAAAATGCAGAAGTACAGAAAAATGTAGCTACGGGAGACTGGATGTCAGGTTTCGCTTGTCTGTGCAGAGCTACTCTTCTAATTCACTCTTGGAACCAGATCAGAAGGGTCTTTTTAGCTCCAATTCAGTATAATAAAGGGCTGAGAGACTTTCTGAGGGAAAAGAGATGGATAAGAAATCATCTGTAAAAAAAAAATCCCAAAAAATACCAAACCAAACAATCCCCCCGCCAACCCACCAGGTTCAGTAAGTAGAAAAATAAGCTCAGGCTATAATGTTGTAGTAATGTGTTTACTGTCTTGGAACTTTGTGATATAAATTAACAGTAGACTTGAACTACAGCAATTAGTTCTGTTTCAATCTTGTGTTCAATGCTTTAAGATCAGAAATCCCATCTATTTAATTTAATGAGAAAAATGTGACGCTTATTTAGCAGTTGATTGGTTTTGTTGTAATGGTAATCTGTACAGCTATAAGAGTCTGCCTGTTACCCAGGTTTTGAGCTCAGTAGTGCAGAGATCTCTCCCCCAAATGCCTTAATGACCACAAAGTACCATGATGTGCTACATATTTAAATACTAGCAAACGTATCCACCATAAATAAAACCATATGGTATTCAGATATCAGATTGCCAAAGAAAACTGGCTGTAAACAAGGTAGCACAAAAAAACCCTGAAAACCACAAGAATAAAAAGTAAAAATAGGAAAGTAAAAAATACCAGTTCTTAAAGTTTGTAAGGCCAGATTGACAATGTAGTAACATCTGTCTATTTGTTTGTAATGCAGTATCTGCTGAATGTCCTAGCCAGTCAATACCATGGAATATTCTAGGAATCAATCAACAGAATGCTATTGATTTGGGGACGTATCAGGAAAAACAACAACAAAATGTGAAAGGGAGGACGATGGAGCTTTTGCCATGTGTTTGGCAGAATCTCAGCTTTAGTATTTCTGCAGTTGTCTGAGATGGATGGCACTCTTAATGCCTTCCTATCCAACCTTGCTACTGCACCTTATAGACTTTAAGATATCTTGACACCAAAATTATTATCTCCCAAACAAATAATAACAGAAAGGAAAAAAAAAGGGTGTGTGCACAAAGACTGAAAATCCTGTGTTCATAACCTCAGCAGGGAAGCAGAGGGACTGAAGGAAGGTGGGGAACACAGACCCTACCATGGAGTAAAGTGGAGCAAAAGGCCTTCTGGGCATGGTAGCTCCCACCAAGAAAATAGCATAGAGAGTGGTGGGCCCTTCTGTGAGTGCAAAGGGAATGTGTGAGCGCACGGATCCCCTGAAGGGTGTGAGACGTGCTGTGACGGAGTCGTCTGTTGCTGACGCAGTGCACGCAGAGCCCTAGCTGACAGAGGAAAACAAGGGGTGTGAGTGGGTGTCAGGACTGGGAGGGCCCTGCCCAGGCATGAGAGAGTGGGCAGGAAAGCTGCAGGGAGAGGTGAATGGGAGAACAGAGGAAAGCCAGGAATTACTGGTGTCTGCAGTGAACTTGGCCTTACAAAAACTACTAGGGTTATTGCTGCCTTATGTATTTAATTGAACATAAAGAAAGAAACATTGTGGATTAGCATCCATGTAGTTGTGAGCATATCTATTATTAAATCCTACTTCTTCATGTTGTGTACTGCTACCATGAGCAGACAGCCTACCATTTCTCAAACATCTGTCTTGAAAAACTTGTGAATATTTGCTTACAGTAGCACGTATTTTAACATTTAAGCATTTTCAGCAACTCTTTGAAACAATTAGCTCATAATGAGCAGCTTCCATGCTAGCAAACTATACTAAAATGCTTATTAAAAACTTCAAAATGTTAAGACACTGACTTTATCAAGAAAAAGGCCACACAATCATTGGCTCACTCTGGAGAGTCATTCTGAGGTGGTGTTTCTACAAAGCAGAAAATAATTGCTGCAAGGAGGTTCTGTTTTGCTGTAAGCTTTTGTGCAAGGACAATGTCTGAAGGTACATCAAAGCCTGCTGAGCTGAGTGCTTTGTGACAGATTCCTGAAACATCATATGAACAGAGCTTTGACATGATACATCTTAAAAGTTATTTGGGATTTTCTTGGGCTTCTTCATGAACCTTTATCTCACTTCCTTCATCATCATCAGACCCAAGGTGCTGCCTTGCCAACCTAGCTGTAAAAACTAGAGTTTGACAAGTTTGACTTAAGCCAGGAAAAAAGGGAAGACGGGGAAAGTGTTTCCTGACACCAGCTGTTCCAGAGAAGGGGGCTGACAATGAGGTCTTGCTAAAGGGGTAGGGCATCAAAAAGAGGAACTTGGCTCATAAGCAGGGCATTTCCTTGTGTTTCTTGACCACAGAATAGTGTGGCCAATATTTGAGAACTCTGACTTCTTGAAGCTGTCCTTGAAGAATCAGCAAGGTTTCTTTGTGGAGATCCTTCCCAGAGATTCCAGGAAAACCAGATTAAAGTTCAGCCTTGGAACGTGAATGCTTTAGTTAGCTGAACCACAAAGATAGAAATGGAAATAAATAAATAAAAAACTCACTCCGCCTTTCCCCTAAACTTTAGGACTGCTTATTTTTGCCTTAGGATATAAACTCTTCTCATCTAAATGAACCTAATCTGTAGTTTGCAACTTCTGGTCACTTTGCAAAATGGAAAAATACCTAAAAGGGACTTACCACAGTTCATTTCAACTATTCTATTAGAGGTATTGCTTCACATCAAACATGCATAAGAGGGAGTTATCGTAAGGTTATTACAAATTTAGAAAGCAACAATGCTATGAAAAATATATGGAGTGAATGTGCATAACTGCTTAAATCCTACATTTTAGTTATTTTGTTTTAATCCATACCTCTGCATGCTTAAAGCTGAATGTAAATTTTCAGGACATCAGTGCCTGGGAGGCCCATCTAAAACTGTTTCTATTATGCTGGAGACTGTGCAATTGCATAGTATGAGATGTTGCATGCCATGAAGAGCTGATACTTTAGGTAGACAAGAACAATGGAAGAAAAGCTTATTTAGGGATTATAGATGAGGAAGTGAGGGCCAGATAGAATAAATGTCCTTTGTAAGGCCACATGGCTTTCTAGCCAAAATAAGAAATAAACCTTGTTCACATGCTCTATCTTCTATAAATGTTGCGTCACTTCAGTTGTTTACTCAATAAAAATCACTCAAAGCCTTAACAACACCTATGAGGTGTCAGTATTCTTTAGCAGAATGTACAACTTGGTACTTGTACCCAAGGTTTCCTGGCATAGTCAAGGGGAGTTTTATCATTCTCTGAAATAAGAATGGGTTTTCAGACATTCAGTTCATCACAAATGTTATTAATGTGTTAATCTTTGAAAAGAAATGAAAGGTTTTCCAGCATAGAACTTTGCTGATCGTTCAGTTTGAGATACATCCTTGTTAGTTATGTACCTGCCCTAATACCTTGGATCCAAACATCTTTACGCCCACACAGTAATTCTACCCCAAATCAGACCTTGTTTTCTTGATAACTCAAGCATGCTGTATAATACAGCTGCTAGTAGCATGTGGAAACTTAAGGCCATTAATATATTATTGATAGGCCACTTGGTCCAGAACTACCCACGGTGCTCCCACTAACAAGAAGCAGTTTTTAACATGACTTCAGTGGCCTTGTGCATGTAGCTTACACGCTTCACTCCAGCATCCTGTATCTTGGTTCCTTTTGTCTTATGTATGTGAACTGCAGTCCCATAGATCATACCCTGTGCTATTGAAAGATATTGCACTTAAAAGGAAGCAATGAAAACTTAGAGACATTCATTTATAAGAAAGATCTGGGATGCAGATATTTGGAAGTACCTCCCTTTTTCCTTCATGCTCAAACACATTTGAAACACTGTTATAAAATATGCATTGAGAATCACAGTGATAAAATGTTCCTTCACATTCTCTAAATAGACAAAAGTTCTTGCAAATTACGCAGATTTTAAAGACATAAATCAAATAACCAATGCATCTTCAGTATACCTTGTTTTCTGTAATTATCTACATAATTACCATAATTGCCCATTGTATTCAATGCATTTTAGTAATATTCTAATTGCTATTATGTGCCTGAAAATGCCATATTTCTAGTCATTGCCAACAGATGGCATATGTGCTTGGCATCATAAATTATATATCATATAAAAGAAAAATATCACTTAATACTTTGCTAACTTGGCTAATTTGGGGGGGGAATCTACTTTTATAAAATTTCTATTTTAAGTATCTAAGTATTGCTTTAGATCATGGTTTTGCATTCATCATGAAATTAACATCTGTGAATAAATTGAGCAAAATGTCCCAAATTAGAACTTGACCAAAATGCCACGTGAATATATTTACTTTCAACTTTGATGCCTGCTTCCACAGCAGATACAAAAATAAGGTACATAATAATAATTTTAAAAGCCATAATAAGAAAAATAAGCTTTGGTCATATTCAGCAAAAATTGTGATGTTAGTTCTTCTTCCACTGTTAGGTATATTTATACGAGCTTTTAAAGGCAAACGTGATTTCTGCCTGCCCATTCTCTGAAACAACATGACCCAGTTCTCACTAAATATGAGCCATCCAGCAGCTATATAGCTTCAGTAGCACGACACCAAGCACAGCTACAACACCCTATATCACAGCAATCCATGGCTTCTGTTTTGAAGATGATTTCCTCTAATCAGTTCAAAACGTAGGCAAGTCTGAAGTTGCATCTGGTGGTAAAATGCGGTGTAGATATATCCTCTGTTAACATCATCTGATTTAGTGTGTCATTCAGTAGGCCTGGGCTCAATCTTTTAGTTAGTTCTAATCAGAAGATTTCTACTTCTCTTGTTGGGGATTTTTCATACAGAGTCCTCTGGATACACAAGACAACCCTGCATATCCAAAACTCTCAAACATCCAGAGGAAAAAAAAAATTAGAACTTTATTTCTTATATTTATGTTTTTTAAGTATGTTTTACATAATTAAAACATCTATATTAACAAATAGTTAACAAATTATGTACATGCAAAGCTATCATTGCTGTTATTGGCAGATCTGATGAATAAATGAATCAGCATAGAACACTTGTGGATTTTTGTTGGCTTGCTTTGATTTTAAAACAGTTACTCTTTAAAAGAATGCTATGACATAAACCTTCACAAAAGTTACAGAGGGTGCACCACCATTCTGCTCCCCAAACCACCTTTGATCCCCAGTGACAGTCTTGGATCCCCAATAACAACTGACTGCACACACATTTTGAAATCTCCAGAATGCTTTCTATGGATGATTGATCTGAGCAAGAGTGTAGGAACCATTTCTTGGGAGTGAACTCAAAAAAGTTAAAAAGAACGTTTTATTTAAAAGCAGCAAAATTGAGCTATGGAATAACTGAAGACAATTTTTTGTTATATTTGGCTTGTATAATGGCACCAGAAGACCCAGATTATACAAAAGAGAGTTCAGGAAAAGAGGTTTGCTGTACCAAACAAAATTTTGAAAAGGTGCCTCTGGTTTTGATGTCTCAAATACTGGATACTTACTTAGTATAAGAATATTGTATTTAGTATATACTTATACTTAGTATAAGAATATTTTTAGGGGATAAGTACCCACTGTTACATCAACATCAGCTGGGTTTTGAAAGCACAAACCACTCTGAAAAACCAGGCCCCAGTTTTGCATAGGTTGCACATGTCAAACTTGAAGACCTATTTTTAAATCTTTGTAATTATCTCTACCTGTAGATTTAATAAGCAATTAAGTCTATCTACAAAAATTTCTGAGGTAAACAGATTGATTATTTTCTGTGTTAGCCTGCATGGTAGCCTTTGCCTACGAAGTGTCATGTCCTAATAGTGGAGGGTTTATTTTGCTCATATGCCTTTTGTTTTGTTTTTAGAACATTATGTGGTACCTAAAACCACAGGAATACAATTATTCTTTGTTTTTTTGGGAGGGAGGTCTAAGTAAGCAGGTCTCCAGTGTTACAGGCACAGCTGTGAAAGAATTGACTGTGACATGAGTTATGTATCCCAAACTGAAGGCAAGGTTGCTCAATAGAAGATTAGGTTTATTATTTGAGAGTAGAATCCACAACAAAAGAGATAATAAACATCAGAGGAATACAGATACCATTATTTTCTTGTTTTAGGTGATTTCTTTTTTGACAGGTATGGTAAGTTGTTCTTTTAGTGTCAACCTGTTCTTTTAAAGACTAAAATCATTACTGAGTAAGCTTCTTTGATGGGTTAGAGTGGATTCTAGTTAGTTAAAATATCCCATAGTGCTCTGATGTGTTAAAATGACCCAATTAACGTATATACTTACCAAGACTAAATCTAACTGAAATATCAAAAACTATCACGAAGAGACCAAATATCAAAACCTAAATTAAGTCAATGGCCACACTTCTTTGTTTTAATTACTGTCATTTCCTCAATTCCCCATCTATAAAAAGTGTCTATTTCCTTGTTCACCTCTTTTCTGACGTTTTGTAGTTAGGCTGTTTCAGGCAAGGACAGTTTGCCTCAAACAAAGAGATATCGATCTTGATTTTGTGATGCAAATATTAAACACTTCAGTTTAACTTCGGTTCAACTTCCTCTGTCATGGGTCAGTGGCAAAGTCTCATTYGACTTCTACAAATGTAGGCACAGATTTGAGAGGTCCATTTTGTGATACATGTGTAAACTACTGAAACAATTTTCAACGGGAGAGCAGGACTTCAAGGAGCTGCGAACTCAACTTTGAAATCTGCAGTGTATTAGGGGAGCTGTAGCAGATTCAGTCTCCAGGCTACTATAAAATGGAGTCAGCCTATAAAGTAGTTTGGGAGCTGAACAAACTGTAACTACCTCACTTAGAAGTATTACAAGTATAATTTTTTCATAATTTTATGTTTAGAACCTTCCACATTTCCTCAGATTCATTTAACCCAGAATGATTATAGTTACATATGTGAAAATGAAGGCCAAATGATTTTATACATTGAATTAAATCATTTGCATTTTAGATATGTTTCTTTATTTTTAACCCTGGCCATTTCCTTTTAAATGTTTTTTCCCTTGAGACTTATCTGCTACCAAGCCTTTTTTTTCAGCCAAGGGCTTCAACATTTGAGGCCATGGAGCAAACCCGCTGATTTTTAAAAATTTAATTAAATAACTATCAACCCAACCATACAGATAAAGGGACTTTAAATGGCCTGAACTTTACAGACATGGAGAAATAAGCAGGAGGAAACACGTAAAAGATGGAGTGAATAAGATAAAGGTATGGGATATGATTATTGTTAACATAATCAGCTATCAGTTAGTCTCTGTTTCTCTAGGTTGATTGGTAAGACTTCACATTTTCCTTTGAAAACAGTGGACTTACTCTGTTCTTTGCATTAGTCTCTTCTGTATCTTTTACTGTCATCTCTTAAATCATAGTGAGTTTTTATCCTGATAAGAGGATAATGACCATTCCATAATGTCTGGATAAATAAAATCCCCATCTAACATTTTCTGAGCACCTACGTGAACAAAGCTAAGTTTAAATGCTACTTTCAGGAAAACAAACGAACAAACAAACAAACAAAATTGGTAAGGTATTTCTTACTTCTTAACAATGTACTTTGTTCTCATTTTCCTGCTTAAGAAAAAGAGAGAAAATCATTTGCCAAAAAAGCCTAAACTGGAATTGTGCCCTCTTCAGTTAAGCTGCAAAGTTCCGTCATCTTTTTACAGTCCTCGTAAAGGGCCAAGTACAGTCCTTCAACTATGATCCCATAAGTTCACGGGTCACCCTTTGCCATTTCCTGCGTTCCAGACTTCTCCACGAGGTAGATACATTTGGAGCTATGAGCTTGTATCCGCTTCCTATATGCCACTCAGAAAACTTTACCTGRTCCATGGAGTTTGATTCCCCATTGTAGAAGTGTATGCATCTGCCATAGCTGTTTTAGGAGCACTGAGAAGAATACATCTCCTTTTCTTCAAAGCTTCGTGTGAAATGATGTCATGCAGTGCTTACAAAATGGACTGCTGATACCAAGGCAAAGGTTGTCCTGTAAATTATTCTGACATGGGTATGTTTCTTCATATTTGCTGTAATGCACTTTACCTGAACAATCTTCTGAAACAACAGTGGCAAGGATAGTAACTTCTAAAGCATGCTATCTGAACTCTGTTTAGAACAGATCCAAGAGTAAATGACAAGTTGTACTAGCCTAATGACTTATCTATATGATTATTACTACTAATGGCAAAGAACAGAAAAAGAAAAGATTCTATCATAGATGGGTTTAATGAGCCAGCTAAGGTTATTCAGTGTTACCACAGCAATCAGTCTGACTGTATATAAAATACTTTTCCATGAATATTTTTTCAGCCTGAAGAATAATCAGTTATGTATCAATGTAGACTGACTAACCATTCCGTATATCTTGCATTACAGACTAAACATATGGTTTTAAAACCCTCCCTTTGAAATCATTATTGCATCTGGAGTTCAGCAGTGTAGTAGATGATAACAAATCCCAGGAATTAGGGGGCTGAAACTCTATACCAGTTGCTTCAAAATACAGGAGTTTAATATATGGTGAATGGCTATTTATGGTTTGTATAATACCATAGGTGTGAATAGCAATTTATGCCATAAAATCTGTCAGGTTTCTATCCTGATTTTCCAATCTAATACTGAAAACAGTAGTGAGGGTCAGTTTCCTTCTTAACTTCACAATATTTGTAGAATTGCTGTAGAATAAATGAATGGCAACTATGAACTAAAAGGAAATAAATACATTGAGGAATTGTGTTGACACACTGTAGTACATAAGAGTAAAACTGTTGATGCAGAGTGAAAGACAGATTTCCCTGAAGTCAATGGGAATTTTGCTACTGGGTTCCATGTTGCCAACATTTCACTGTCAGTACACAGAGTTTAGCTATTTTTACCTTGAAATAATGTACAGTTCATCTGCTTTCCTATCCCTCCCCACTCATTTTCTCCTCTTCCTACTCTGCCTCCCTCCTTACCTCTCTTTGGTTCCTGTTCTATATCTGCTGCATCTGCCAGGCAGTTAAATTTTAAAATAGCTTTTCCCTTTGAAGTGCTAATGCCAGCACTGCTATTTCTATAGCAAGTAACTTCACTGACTGTTGCGGTTTGCTTTTACTCTTTGTTTTATGTGTTTGTATGTGCATATGTAGGGTGTTACGTGATTTAACAGTGAAGAGCTGGAAAAAATGGAAAGAAAGAAAGAAAAGTCTCCTAATCAAGTTTTATAAATAAAAGTTAAATCCCAGCTGCTCTACCTCAGGCTGTGATTTTGTCAGATGTCACGAGCTAAGCAGGTCGAACTTGGTGAGTAATTAGACAGGAGACCTCTGAGGAAAACCCAGGGTGTTGTATGTGGTGGCACTGAAGATTCAGTAGCTGCCACTGTTCCTCTTCAGTAAGTGTTAAATCATTGCTTATGTTGTTCTTTCTTCATTCAGTCCATCAGTGGGTATTACACATGACAAGTCTCTACAGAACCTCTGTTTCAGAAAAACCTTTACACTGTTTATTGCCAGAAGGTAGGAGGATGCTCTTCTGAAAGGACCACTTTGTACACACTCTCTTTTTATAGTCTTTAACCACCTGCTAGTGGCCAAGGATAGGAAAGTAGATGAACTRTACATTGGAGACAGAGTACTGGACCTTTGCTCAGTTCCAGCATGGCATTCATATGCTTTTTTAATAGCCAGATTTTTTTGTGTGTATTGAGCAATTGAGCAATCACTGTTGTCTTCAAGATGGTTCTTTTTGCTGTTGAATAAAATATGTATGTGTGTGCTTATTTTAAACATCTATACTTACCTTATTTACAGTAACGACCAACTGCCCTAATGTGACCATTATACAATATGCTGGACATTTATGTAGCAAAGCAAAAAAAAMCGCATTCTATACTGGGATGTTAACCTAAAAGAGTTCGGGAGTCCTTACTGATACTGTGAGATTTAGAAAGCTCAGAGGTGTCCATTTTAAATATTTATGTTTCATTCTTTCACACTAGGAATATTTCATTCATGAGCGTGTTGCATCTTCCACATAAGTTGTTTCATTTATTTACAGGTATAGAAAAAAAAACCCTGATTAATAATGAAGTCACCAGTTATGTGTGCACTAAGAAAATTAATCATTTGCATTAATTGGATTATCCTTGAGGTTTGCTTTGGGAAAGATAATTTGAGATAACTGTTTCCTGGTCTGTATAAGTCAGGAATGTACTCATACTTTAATGACTTGAGCAGTGGGTCAAAGCTTGACGGGTTGTCCTCTTGTGCGGCTGTTTCTCTGAGCTGATCCTGTTTGTTTACAAGAAACTACAAAATCCTGTTTCCCTGAATAAGGCAATGGAGTATTCCTTCACCGCTTGCTCCAAGCCACTGTCAGCCCACTACCCCAAAGGCTCTCTCCTTTTCTAAGCTTTTTTCAAAGCTCCGAGGGCAAATTCAAAAGATACCTACCTACATTCTCTCATTTTTTCCTAGACTTGCTGGAGAGGAGATGTAGGTGTGTTGGGCAGGTTACAGACACCTAAATCTTTACAAAAAAGTTGGGAATTAAAAACTTTTTCTCCTGTATAGGAATGTCTTTTTGATTTAGCAGGTCTTTGGGGTATTTGAATGATAACCAGATATACCAATTTCAGCTCCCAAGCATAAGTTTATAAGTGTCTTATAAACATTTAAAGGGAAGTGTTCCTCTGAAAATGTGAGGTGAGAATTCTGTAAGTCAATTAATAATGATATGTATATTTATATCTGAGATTTATCACTTTAATAACAGCATGTATATTTACATCTGAGATTTATCACTCTGTCACACAGCTTTGTTATTGTGCCCAACGGCTGGTCAAAATTTGGGGGKTTGTAGACTATTCCCACTAGAAGGAGGAACTGTTAATAGAGATTGATCTTTTTTCAGTGCAATCCTGTTTCTAAAAAGCAACATAAAAAAAATCCTGTTTCCTTCAGTGCAGCAGAAATTATACATATTGAAAAAGCTTCTTTTTTTCAGGGATCCAACCCATGTTAGTCTGTGCCAGCAGTCCAACCTGTCTAGGTTTTCTCCTAGGTACCTGTTCTTTCGCAGTAATTTGATATGAGCTCCTTCTACATATTGGCTGTGTCTGCACGTTTATGTATGTCCTACATACATAGCCCCTACTTGTTTCGCTTGTATTTATTTCCTGCCTAAAACAGCAAAACCACTCCACCCACTTCGTTCACATTCTGAGCTGGCTCTTTCAAGCTCTTGTTTTGTACAGAGACATGTAATTGTGTTTGGGGTTTAGAGACTACCGTCATTCCAGCTACTTGTTTCTGCAAAGGAGCATAATGACTTCTTATATCTACCTTAAATGAAGAGGGACAGCTATACCCAAGAGCTGTAATGAGGTTTACCTGACCTATAATTTTACAGTATTATAAACCACATGTCAACTGAAACTTCAGGGCTAGCAAAACAACAAAGGTCTTGGTTCAGCATTGTGGTGTAGTGAGTTTTCCTTCCAGTGACCTCATGTCTGTTCCTCCAGAAGCTGGAAATGTATCGAGGTTCTGAAGGGCAAGTCTGCAACAGCCTTTGCCCTTTGGTTAATTGCACAGCTTCAGGAGGATGTTCAGAGATGGTGTACTGTAGGCACCAGCCCTGTCTGCAACTTGTCCTAGCTGTGTATAGATAATTTTGGACTGTTTTCAGGGTGAGAGAACTACAAAAGCAATTTTATTTTTAGTTACAGTCTGCTCTGAGTCTGCAGAAGGTACAACTCAGCTGGACTGGCAATTCGGAGTAATGTCTTTTTTTGGATCATCTTATTCCTTGCTGTGACTGTTCATTCACCCTTCCTATTTTCTCTCTTTTCTTTCTTCAGTTCACTGCCTCTGGTGACACAATTTAGAGCAGTKCCACAGACATATGAGTGAGGGTATTTAAAATCAAGGGCAATTTTAAAAATCAGAAAAAGAGTATATGGCAGTGTTTCAGCTTCAAAAATTACCTACACTTGCCCGGGGTGCCCTCAGTAACCCTTCAGGAATAACAGAATTGCCCCATTTTTGGGAAATAAATTTGTCATCTTTCAACACCATTGATGTCCTCTCTTGTAACTGGTGTCTATCACTTTACTGTTAATAAGGATTTCTAAGAGTCTTTATGACTTCAGTGAGAAAAAGTCATTTCATGATAATTAAGATGTCAGGAATTACAATACTCAATTACTAAATAAACATGAGATAAGATGCACTTCTCTGGAGTCTTTCAAAGATTGGTACTGTATTGAATACCAGATGCTGCCTATGTCAAGCCCTGAGGTTTCATATGATAAAGTTCCTCTAAGTTTTATGCAGATTGAAATCCACATTTGTCTAGATAATCTCAATTTGTTATAAAGCTGTGAAGGAAAGGTCTTTGGAGAATGAGTTAATGTTGAGTCAAATTCACTCTTAATGAACTCTAGTCACTTGAGTACAGAAAGGTAGATCTGCCCCATTATTTGTCAGATGTTTAATTCACTTAAAAATTAATTGAAAATCAAGGCAAAAGACACCCTTTATACCTTGAGTTTTAGTCTGTGCTTCAGACTGAACCAAATACTCAGTCATAATTCAACTGAAACCACAGTTTCTTTGTAGTGGCCAGAATTAGTCGTAAATCAGACCAACTTAATGAACCTTAGTGGGTGAACAATTGTGACCAAACTTTGAGTATTAAGCCTTGAATCAAGCATATGTCATATGGTCTTCAGGCCAGGGATATTTTACATAGCTGTACTACTATCATGTGCTTTTAGTTTTACTAAATCAGGATTGATCCTATCATAAAATATTCTTCCTTCAATATAATTCATTTTCTAGAAAAAAAATCAGAAAACTTCTATGTTTATATTTTACATAAGCTACTGTAATTAGGAATTTTACATCAAATACAGTGAACCCTCAGAGAAAACTCAGTAAATGAAATCCTAGCCCTGATGAAGGAACTAGCAGATTTTTTTTTATTTTTGTGTGATCAAGATTTCATCTAAAGTCTTTGATAGACATACACCAAGACTAAATGTCTAGATGTGACAGCACTGAAACTTGAAGTGATCCACAATATGAACACACATATTACTTGAAATATTTCCAATGAATCTGTGTCCGTATAAATTCAAAAGTTGCAGTAGTGAAACTATGCATCCATATGTAATAAATCTGTCCATCTTTTAATACCAATAGGGCATCAGCAAGGATGTTAATAATTTAGTAGAAACATAAAGTTGTACTTCAATAAATAAAAACAATATAAGAATTCCAGGCTTTGAAATTTTGAATGCTTTTATAGGTATGTAGCTCTACAAGAGTCACTGAGATGACTCGTGAATAAAATTGCCCATGCAATTGAGTTCTGCAATAAGGAATCTGGAGAATTTCCAAAAATACTCAGAAGAAGCAAGTGAAACGCATTGAAAATAGGTCCATTTTCCCCTCTTTCTAGCCACGGTGATTTTTCTAGGCCATTTGTAAGTGGAAATCTAGCACAGCAGATAGACTGGACTTTCACCAGGCTTGCCATACATGTTTTTCTCCTCTATCCTTTTAATTATACTGTACCTTTATCCCTCTATCACAAACGTATGACACCTCATCCACCATCTCATTTAACACCTTTGCTTTTTCCAGAGTTTAATGCTARCCTCCTGGAAGCAGGAGTCAGTGTACTGGCAACTATTTAAATGGAAGAGATGAAAACTAGTACAAAAATTGTGAAGCAGATAAGGACACGCTAAAGGAAGAGGGCTTAAGTTGAAAAGAGATTAATGCATAACATGGAATTCGCTAGATTCTTTAAGAATCAGTCTTATTATTTCAGTATCTCTTAATAGTTTCACTAGTATATTAGAAAAAAAGAAAATGTGAAATTTACTGTTGATTCCCAACTTGTCAACAGCACACACAAGATATTGGAGCCAAGAAATGGTGTTATATTATAGGATAACAAAATTCAAGATTATGCACTAGAGCCTAAGAAAAACTTTAGTATAATCTGGTAGTTTGAGAGTCAAAAGTTGTACAGCAGGACAAAAATTTGTTGTTAGTACTGAGCACAGGACAAGCTATAAGCTATCAACATAGGAAAGTCATGAAAGAAAGTAAAGCTTTTCCCATCTTTATCAGTGTTTAAATGGAGATGGGACAATGCTATTATGCATGTTACTAGTAAGAGTTTACTAAAATGCCATTTAAAAAACTCTGTCCATCAGTGTTTAAGACAGATTAATTCAAACTGTAATAGGTCACAGATGTCATCAGGGAAATACAGAACTTGTTTTATGAAAAGAGATTAAAAGAGGATCTGGTTCAATTAAATAAAAACTGAATGTTGTATATAAATACATCAAATGGTGAACCAAAGAGAATAAGAACATTATTGAGAGAGAGACAAATGAGACAATTTCTAATCAAAGGAGTAATGTTCAGGCACTGCCTTCAGTATAGGAGCAGTGAAACTGATTTTCAGATGAACCACTAGATTACAGAAGATACTAGATAATGTAGTCTGCTGAAAAGTAAAGAGGTTTGCATTGGTGATTCAGAGGTTTTACTCGAGTCCCACGGTTTTTTTACTTTTTCCTGCTAAAACCGATGTACTCGTGAAACTTTCGATTCTGACAAACTGKTTTTTTTTTCAATAAAAACTAGATAGTACAGTTCCATCTAGTATTATGCAATTATGTTGGAACACCAGTACTAAGTACAATGAAGTAATATGGTGGCTATAGCCAGAAGCGATCAGAAAACAATGAAGAAAATTAAATCCACATGAAAAACAGGCACCAGAATTAAAAGAAAACTTCATTTCATCAGAATATTAGTCCAGGACTTTTAAAAACAAAATCAGAAATAGCTCTCTCTGACAAATCTCTGTCAAATTTAATTGGCCTGTGACAAATATTGGGATGACTTTATATGCTTAATTTTTAAAGTTCAAAATAGGTATTACCTGTGTTCTTATCCTACAGTAAGAATGGCTTGCAATACATGGGAACCCTTAGAATTCACAAATGTGAAGAAAATGTGAAAATTTTGAAAAAGAGGGCAGTTAAGATTTTTCTCTGCAGAAGGCAAATAAATATTATTTAAAAAAGAAAATTCAGCTGTAATACTCAAGCGTTATTGTGCCACATGTGTAGTCTAAATGCAAGCAGTCAAGTATTAAACGTAGAGATTTTAGTCCTGCTATAAGTGCAAACCATAATGCAACCTCAGCTGTGGAGTTACAAGTAATTACACCTTTGTATACAAGTAACACAAAATCTACAGTATAATGGGAAAGGAAAAATAACAATAACGTGTCATGTAAATGAAATTTTCCCACAAAAACGCTCTACCTTTACGTTTTATTTTCTTCTTCCTCCTTACAGAGCTTTAATCCTCATTGCCTACGATTATCTAACTAAGGGCTTGTGACAATTTGGGGGATCTCTCTATGTAAAGCTTATGAATTCTGTTTGATACTTGGGAATCTCTATATATAGCTGTGTCAGGTTGAAAATTCTTTGCTAATCTAAAATCCACAAGAGGTGACAGGAAAAATTTTTGCTCCTGGCACACAATCAATAAAGAATTGTTAAACCTTGATAATATCCTATTCAAATACAGTCCCTTGAAGCATGATGATGCTACCAGGTAGGCAAACCTGGTTTTATAGTTGAGGTGAGGAGGTAATAAATGGGTGATAAATCACCTGTTCTACACAAATTTCATCACCTGATAAGGGAGCTACCTGACTAAGAAGATAAGGTGGCTCCAAGAGCAAGTGTCTCTTGGCTGGTGTTGTAGACTAAGTACATCTGGTAGTAAAGTATTGGAGCGGGGTGGTGGACTTGCAGGACTTCTGCCTATATTTGAAGTGGAAAATAAAGGCAGAGAATGCAAAGGGCTCCTGCCTTTAACAGCTGTTCTGAAACCCGTAAAAGCTGAGTGGTTGCTTACCCCTGCTGTGAAGAAACTCCAAGTCCCGAGTACCGCAAGTTTAATCAAACGGTATTTGAGGAGATCGGCACTGCCCCTCAGAAGAGAGGGCAGTAAAGCCCCGTGCCGAGATCCGCGCCGGAGGGCTGGGGAAGGACTCGGTGTTGCTGCTTCAGCGGACCAAAGCAACCTCACATGCACACCCGCGGTGTGTTGCAGGGGGAAACCTGGCTCTGGCAACCCACAAGTGGCCCAACAGTTGTTTTAACCAAGGCGGGGGCGTGGGGTGGGGGTTTTAGATACTTTTGTGCAAACGAGCCCTGTCCTGCTAATGTGATCGCGGGCACACGGATGCCCAGTGGCCTTTCTGCCGTCAGGGATTCTTGCGCTGCCCGSCTCACCCCCTCCGTGCTTGGCAGCGGGCAGCTCGGGGCTCTGGGGCCCTGCTCCACGGCCAAGGCACCTGGCGGGCCGCTGGCAGCGAGAAGACAACGAGGGGTGCCCCTCCSGCCCGCGGCCTGTTTCCCGCTGAACTGGGGAATCCCCCCGGCGTCCAGCTSAGCGGTGCCTGAAATCCGCTTCGCGGCGCGGAGCCTCTCCCGCTTCCCCCGCTTCCTCCACCCTTCGCCGCCCGCCCGGCTCTCGGGCGAGGTACGCGGCCAGCGGGCTGGGGGCGCGCCCGCGCCCCTCCCGTCCTCGCGCCTCCCCGCGCGGCAGGCGGCTGGCACCGGCCGGGGAGCCGGGGGTGCCGGCGGGGAGACCGCCCGGTCCCGGCCCAGAGGACCTCCCTCTCCCTCAGACCGGGCAGGGCACCGGCTGCCGCGGCGAGCCTCCCCTCCTCTCCCCTCCCCTCCCTCCCTCCGCGCCGCCGGAGCTCTGCGCCGGGGGGTGAGCTCCGGCAGAAGCGACGCTCCCGTGCGCCCTCCGCTCCCCTCCGCCTGCCTCCCCCCGGCCACTGGGGCTGATGAATTAATCATGACGGGGCCGCTGTTCATGCATTTATGTGGAGCGGGCTGTGCCACCGGCGCGAGGCGTAGCGCGGCGGGGTGAGGGAGTGAGGGGAGCGCCGGCCCCTCCGCTCCTGGAGCCGCCGCCAGCCGCGCGGAGCCGAGGCCGCGGCCGCACCGCTCTCCATGGCTCCGGAGGAGGTAACGGGAGTCGGGACCCGCTCCCACTTTCCCCGGCAGTCGTGGAGGGGAGCAGGGCCGGCGGGTGCGGGGGTGTGGAGGGGGCACGGCGGCGCTGGTAGGGCAGTTTTAACTTGCCGGGAGGGGGGAGAGAAATGCGCCTGTTAGCGCGGGGGAGGTTCGCCTCGCGTCCCCGAGGTTCCCCCCCAAAATCCTGCCCGTGGTTTAAAAATTGCTCTGGTGGCATAATGGTGCGAGAGCCGGGCTCACTTTTATCGGCGCTGACGCTGTCAAAAGCGTTGTGGCTTCAGCAGTAACAGCAGCGAGCCCCCTCCCTCCGCCGGGCGGCCGGGTCACCCGCCCCGCGTGAGAAATTAACCGCTGGTAATCCATTAGCTTCATCTTCCCCGCTTACGCGAGARTGATGAAGACTTGCTAATTAATTTACATACGAGGGAATGGTCTCTGAAGGAAGGAAAAAATACCCCGTTGCACCTGCTCCGCCGAGACTTGTCATCTGAATCTGGAGGAGAGCTATAAATCATGTAAAGTGTTCGCGGTGGAGTCGGCTTCTGAGAGCTCTAGGATTATGTATCCAAATGCTGAATTTATATTTCCCACTAGGAAAAGACTGAAACTCAGGTCAGATATAAACTACATAATTTCATTTAAAACTAAACTGTAGTTATTTATTTTAATTCTAGAGGGGAATTGTCTTCTCTCCTGATTAAACAGAAAGTACTATTAGAGCATGTAGTAATGATTTACACATTGTAGCCTGAAATCTCTTGCAGAGTTGGAAGTGGTTGACAGTATAAGGATGATGCTTTAGAATCACATATGTCCTATTATTTTTGCTACACATGGAAAGACTGAGAATAACCAGGCTGTTAAATTTTACTTTCAGCTTTCAGTCTGTACAAAACCATATTTTCTGAGATACAGAATGGAGAAAACTTGGACGAGGGAGACCACAACTTCCATTGAAAATGTTGACTTTCTCAACTACAGCAGCTAAAATCTGTGTGATGTCTGCTTTGATTATTTCCATCCTTTGAAAAAAACYTTAAAAATGTGATAGGCTACTTCCAAGAATTTCGCTTACTGCCTCTAAGGCAATACTGTAATAGTTCTTGACACTTGCCTGTTAAATGAGCTGAGCTGGGGAGAACCACTGTTCATTAAGATGTTTGTGTTTAGCGAGATTTATTCCTATGGCAGGTATTTCTTCATAAAATAGGAAATGAGGGGTTTAGGCTGATAAGATCATGGTTTCATATTGTAGAAATTATGAATAACTTAGGTTTATGACATCAGTGAATTTTGATATATTTGACTAGGTTTGTTGCTGGCAAAACTAGACTGAGGTTTTGTCATTTCAGATGGAACCAATTTAGATTGGGGTTAATTGCTTTAGTAGCCTAACATATTTTTGGTAATACTGTAAATGGCAAATATTATTAAGTTCTTTTGTTCCAATTATGTAAAAGTATTGCTTTCTGATTAAAAAGAATGTTATAGCCTGTACATTGCATTAAGTCATGTCATCAGAATGAGGGAATTAAGGAATTTGTGTTCTTCAACAGCACATGTGATTTGCAAGTTTCATAAGTTGTGAGCTTATTGTTAAAGTGTGTGTATGTGTGTGGCAAAAGAGGGCTATACTAGTAAAATAAACTAATAATAACCCAGAAATCTATGAGGTAAGCAAGAGCATATGAGCTAGGCTAACCACTCAGTATGCTTACTTTGAAAACAAGGCGTGTATGCATATCACTGTTTCACAACAAAATAAGGGAGCCAAAAATAAGCACAAGCCGGAAATAAAAAGACAAAAATTTAAAAGGAGACTAGTCAGAGGTSAAAAAACATTTTGAAGTGGAATCTTTCTGTCAAATCCAAGACAGCATGTCATTATTGAACTAAATCATACTCCTCTACAGCAGTTTAAGACATTTAAGGTGGAAGCCTCGGTCTGGTCTATAACAAACAACTTAAAAGAGATTCTGTTGCTGAGGATTTAGTTTATCACAGAAAAAGAGATGGTAGAGGTCAAATGACAGTCAATAAAGGTGGACTTCATCTCTGAACTGGGAACAGGACAGCAATTTGTTTTCTTCTCCGATTCTTCTAACTGGAAATGCTATCGTGAACAACAGACCCCAAAGTGGCCAAAGTATATTAAGTGGTGGACATTTATTGGTCTGAGATAGCACTTTAATAGAAATACTTTTTCTGTGTAACTGGCAATGTTTGGGCCAGTGCTTTGGCTATGTAGGTCATACGTGGATAACATGAAAGTTCTGAAAAATTAGAGGTTTGAACAGTTTCTGTCATTGCTTAAGTTTCAGTCCAGTGTACATTTTTAAGTGAAATTGTTTGGCTGCCAAAGTATGGATCAAGTTACACTGGAAAAGCATTTGCTTCTGTTCTAATCTAAAATGAAAAAATCATTTGTCAGCCAGAAGGATGTAGGGAAATGTGTTTACAGTCACCAGACTTTATTGTGCGTACAATAATGACTCGATTGTGTTTGATACCATGGATTGTGGGCTTGGTGACTTCAGTGAATGAGACCTGCCTACCTTTCAACATTTGCAACAGGTTGAGCATGCTTTTTGTATCATGAAACCCTAGTGCTGCACGTTTCTTGATGGACATAGCTTTGAAAGGAGCTGAATGGAGAAGAATTAGGTATCTGCAACACTGCTTAATGTTCTCTTGATGCTATACAAATAACTATGTGGCAACTGGTCCGTATCTGTAGTCATGTGCATATGCCCTCTCTGTTTTCTGTAGCTGTTTTTGAATTACACACTGCCATAAGGAAACTTTTGAACGGGTTGTTCAATAATTAACATAAAAGTAGTATGTTACAAGTAGCTGTATGTCCTAACAGAAGCTTATGTGAAGTTTTTGGATAGCAACATCAATATAGAAAGGATAGTGCCAGCATTTGAGGTGTATATGCATGGAGTACAATCAAATTCCTTTTTTGGCTGTTTATATTGTAAGCAGGAATCCATTAAACTGGCAAGGAGGACAAATATTTGATGAAGACCTAAAGAGGCAATATCATTTCAGTATATTTGCAATGCACTGCTCTGTTTAGTTGCTGATTAAATCTTTTGATCTCAAGGAGAGCTTCTAGTCATCTGCTTTGATGCAATATTCTATAAAAACATGTAAGCTAGAGGGATAGGGGTTTAAGTCTTAAGACTGTTTTCTCTTAAAGATAAAAAATTCCATGTAGTCTCTTCTCATAGCCCCAGCTGAACTTTAGTGGGAATAGTGGGAACAAAAAGACTGGGAAGGGGGGGAGCAGAATAGGGAGCAGTTCTTCACCATAGTAATTCAGGGCTGAAGAAAAGGCCTTTCTGAGTTAGGCAACAATCTTATCTAATCGCAGTTATAAAGTCACCACAGTCTACCTTAAAGCCAGTTAAGTACTTTGCCCTGTTGCTCTTTCTGGAAAGATGTTTCAAAACCTCTCTCCTAATGCTTAGAACTTTCTTTGAACCTCCAGTCTAAATATATTCTTTGGTTCCTAATTTTTAATATCTCAGTATTATTATTTAAAAACAACTCCTTCCTTGCTGTGTAGCCCTCAATAAATTATAAACATTGATCATGTGCCTTCCTCAGCTTTTATGTCCTAAGATCAAACAAGCAGAGCAAGCACCTTTTAGTCTGTCTAGTAAAACAGAATAAATAGGAAAATACAGAGCCTAGTAACTTGATTCTCCTGAATTCTGAACGTACCGCACCTGCATCAAATACCTCGTACCTGAAGTGTTTCCTCAAAGTCTTGAATAATAGTGCTAATGCTCCAGCTGGTCTACTGAAAATACTTTGTCAGATATTGTTGAAGATCAAATTTGGTTTACAGGTATGCCAGGTTGGCTTAATCTTCTTGCAGTAAACYAGACATGGGTGGATGATTTCTCTTTTCCTGTTGCTCTCAAATGATAAGACACCATGTAATCACAGAAATTCTGCTGTTTGTAATCGTGGCTTTGGAGAGTTGCTAAATGTTTTCCCATTTCTAATATGCCTATCCCAAAGGTCCTCCAATTTCTTCTGTAAGTTAGCAAAAGCCTTCCCTGTATCAAGAGTGCTTCCTGTAACCAGTTGTTATCAAAACACCTCTACTTTTTTGCCAGGTTCACAGACATGAAATAAGATGAGTCTGAAGAAGGATTTTAAATAAGTCCATTCAATATGTCACCGTCAGTCAGTTTTATATCCACTTTATTTTTGTGTTACACCCTATCTTTTCCAATTCAGTAAATAACTGCTGGGTGATACCATATTAAATTCTTTACTGAAATCTGGAGAGATTGGACTCTGGATTTCATTTGCCTTAATATTTGCTTTTAAAAGTTAACTTATTTGTTCCAGACTAATATGTCTTTTTAAAGTTATGTTGAAATTACCTGTTTTTTTTTTTAATTGTCCTCCTTATTGTTAATTATCTTTTAATTGAAAAAAAGAAAACCCCAACTACAAATACATTGCAGTCAGGGTAACAATTGCCTAGGTCACTTGCTTTTCTCTTCTTACACCTAAGCACCACGTTTTCTGCTCTCCAATATACTCTCCACTTTGATCTAGCTTTTTTTTGCTACTCACTGTTTGAAAGGAGTAGTGCCCTACAGATTTCTGCTGATGATACTAGGTCCTTTGTAAATTCCCTACCCTGTGGCCAAYCCATTAATAATCCAGGGAGGAAGCATAATTTAATAGCTCAAAAGCCATTGTGCCTTAGTCATTGAGAACTGGGGACTGATCCAAACACTTTTTTTTTTTTAATATTTGGTTTAATTTCCTAGGTCAGCTTTGTGTCCCTACTGCTTCTTTCTTTCTGCATTCCCCCCTTACAATTACTGTCCATTCTGTTCAGCTGCTCAGATGGTGTTTTCTTGAGACTTAACAAAAAAACGGGATAGAGGTGGAATATAGCGGGATTTTCATGATGACATGGGCAACACTTGAAAATTTGAGTCATTGAATTACTACTGAAAATGTACTATAGAAGTGGAAAGCAGTAATTGTGACTGCATAATTTAAAATTTACTTACGTAATTCTGTTAAACTGACTGACCTATGTTTGTAATGAGTAAATTTGTTGGAATGTTTTAAAGATATTGTAATTCTCTAGATGTCACTTTAGGACGACAGCTMGTTCATGTGGCTCCACAAAAGAAAATTGTGTCTTGCTGCTTAAAGGGCTTTGAAGCCCTTTTCTGAGTTTTACGTCCAAGTTTCCTTGACCTCAAAAGTGAGGAATCTCTCCAGGATTCTGTTTTTTGCTGGGATGTCTTTCTTTCTTTGGTAGACCCTTCTCGTCTGTTAAAGCAGGTTCCTATTTTCAGTCTAGTCTTTATTTCTACTGGTATCTGTGGAACAAGTGACAATTACCAGAGCTTTATCAGTCTTCCTGCTGCCTACAAAGTTTTGAATAGAAACCGTGGAATTGACCAGAATCTCTTGCTAATGTTGCTGCAGGACTGCGCCTCCATCTGTAGCCTCAAAAAGCCATTACCCTTTCATGCATATTTAGAAGTTTAGCTTTTCTAATTGTTAATGTAAGAATCCGTTCTGTTCAAATTTGAAGAAATTTCTGTAGGGGAAAAAAATGCAGTTAAGCCCCCTTGGCTAAAACTAACAAATAGATTAGGAGGTTTTTAAGCCTAGAGAAGAAAGGTAAGCCCTTCATTAATTAAGTTAAAGTGTGGTTTTGAAATTACTGTATTTTTTAGTGTTTCATTTTTTAAATATAAAATATAAATAGTATTTTGCATTAATCTGATTTTTATTGCATTTTGACATTGCAACTTTTTTTTTAAACTTTTCACTAGTGTTGATTTTGCTTAATCCCCAAAGTGTAACAAGATTTCCATGGAAATATGATGGTGTAGTATTACTCTTACTTCATACTGAAAATTCTTGATTGTAGATAAGAAAGCAGAATATGTCATGTAAGKGATACACTGAAAATTCAGGATAAACCATTAACATTATCATGCTAAATAGCAGTAGTTTGCCTTTATATATGTAATGGAGCTGCTTACAGAAATGATCAAATGGATATGTAACCATGGAATCACAGAACTGGAGAAGGTGGAGGGAACCTCTGGAGATCATCTAGTCCAATCCCTCTGCTCAAAACAGGGTCACCTAGAGCATGTTGCCAAGGGCTGTCTCCAGTTGTGTTTTGAGTATCTCCAAGGATGGATACTTTACAACCTTGTTAGGCAACCTGTTTCAGTGTTGGACAACCCTCACATGAAAAATGTTTTTTTCTTGTGTTCAAAAGGAGTTTCTTTTATTTCTATTTATGCCTTCTGCCTCTTGTCCTTTCACTGGATGCTAATGAGAAGAGTCTGTCTGTRTCTTCTATTCTCCCTCCCGTAAAATATTTATACATACTGATAAGTTATCTCCTGAGCCTTCTCCAGGCTAAACAGTCCCAGSTCTTCCAGCCTCTCTTCATATGACAGGTACTCCAATCCCCRTATCACCTCTGTGGCCCTTTAATGGATGCACACCAGTATGTCCATGTCCTCCTTGTACTGGGAAGCCCAGAACTGGACATAGTACTCCAGATGTGACCCCACTGGTGCTGAGAGGAAGGATCAGTTCTCTCAGCCTGCTGGCAGTGCTTTTCCTGATGCAGCTCAGGAGGGTGTTGGCCTTCATTGCCGCAAGGGCACTTTGCTGGCTCATGTTCAACTTCTTGTCCACCAGGACCCCCCACATCCTTTTCTGCCCAATCTTTCCATCTGGTTGGTCCCTAGCCTTTTACTCCTGCATGGGGTTATTCCTCTCTGGGTAAGGAATGTGCATTTCCTTCTGCTGAACTTAATTTCTCCAGCCTGTTGAGGTCCCTCTGAATGGCAGCACAGCTACTCCCAATTTCGTATGGTCTGCCAACTCACTGAGGGTGCACTCAGTCCCATTATTCAGGTCATTAATGAAAATGTTAAACAGCATTGGCCCCAATATCAGCCTTTGGGGTGCACCATTAGTAAGTGACCTCCAGCTGAATTTTGTGGAACTGATCACAATCCTCTGAGCCCAGCAGTTCCACCAGTTTTCACTTCACCTCACTTCCATACTTCATCAGTCATAATGTAGATTGCTATTGCTGTGTGGCCAGGATAATTAACAGATGAAAGTGTCTTTTCACCATCTTTCCTTGTTCTGGTTTAATAGCACTGGCACATATATGTTCACACACACTAATTGACAGTTRTCCTTTTGTCTATGTTTTAGTGGATGAGTGTAAATTACCCGTACTATGTGTTTGACACAGGGAAGATAGTGTTATTTTATATGTCACACAGACACTGCATTTTTTTCCATTAAATTTATTTCCCCTCCTCATTTTTAAGGGAGAAGGACCCTCTGGGCTTGATATAGTTATGGAGATTTTGAAATGTGTAGTCTTTAAATTGATTGTGAAATGGGTTTCAGGGTATGGCTGAAATTCATGAAGTGTAAATGGCCTTTCATTCACCTGAAGCAATTGTGTATCTTATGTTAGAAAAATGCARGGGCTTTTAAATATATGCTTGCTTCAGATGGCGAAAAAAAACTTGAGAAAAATTGCATCTGTATTCCATATTTCCTCTTGCTATGCCACACGCACCTGCTTTGCCAGCAGCAGCGAGCAGAAGATACACTGCACTACCCTCATGGTAAGCAAAGCTTAAGATTTCTAGGGTGATACTCAGTGGTCTGTTTAAGCTTGGTCTAGATCAAACTGTTTTGTCTCAGGAAAATTTATTCAATATTGCTTGAACAGAAGAAGTTTTCTGTTGGCTTATCAAGTCACTGGTGCATTTGCTTTTAGCTAAAAAGCATATTTTCTTTGTGTGTTTGTGCATAGAAGAGTGAGGAAAAGGAACCTTTTAATCAAATGAAGGCTTTCCATTTACAGAATACTGCAAAAGGTAGTACTTAACATACTGAAACTGCTGATTCTCTTTTTTCTCCTCCTTGAAATGAAGATACGGTATCCTAGGGATGCAGTGATGGGCTAACTATACTTTCAACTTAATACCTTAACACTGATTTCGAGAAGCAATCTAGTCTTTGCAGTTTGATTCTGGATTCACGTCCTGTAGGAACTCCATTAGAAAAATGGAAGAATTTTACTTCTCTGTGTGATGCTGAGGTATCTCAGGATGCCTCCAGAATTTGGAGAGAAATGGCTCTTGGCATCTAAGCTGCAGTGAACAGGCAGGAATCAAAGAAGTTCCCCAAAATGGGCACCTGTGCAAGTACGCAGCTCTAGCCTTTACCTTTATTTCCAAAATCAATATAAATGCATATGCTCACCATCTGAATTTCAGGAAAATAATTGCTTTTGGTTTTTCTTCTTTTTGTTGTTGTCTAAAATTTCCTGTTAATGCTGTACATCTGTTTAACTTGGAAAGGCAGAGCAAATCCTTTTCAGCTGGTGCTATAAAAGGTGCAGTTATAGTTACTAGGTAGAATGTTACACATTACCTGCAGAACAACGGAGAAAATTATTTAATACTTTTTCCCTACTACGATTCTTCARAGTGCTAACCAGCCATTTTGTGTATTACGTTTAAGTCTCTGCAAGTGAAGTCTTACCTTTTTGTCATTTAAAAAGTGTATAAAGGGGAAAAAAGATGCCTAATTAAACTTTGTATAAACTGCAAACAGAAGAACTTTTTTTGCAGGGATCGACCATAGAAAATATATTCTAAGATTGTATTTATTTACAATGGGATCTTAGTGGATAGCTGAAAAGATTTGAAAGCCCAAAAGCAAGATAATAGGGAGATAGATTGTGTTGATAAATGGCAAAATATCAGTTAGGAGAGATACTGGTTTTTTAGACATGAGTGAATAAAGTAATCCAAATATTGAATGTAACTTTTTAGTTTCTGGATGGAGAGAAACTGGGCTACTTCTGTCCTTGACATAATTTAGCATTTATATAGTGCTTACTAGGTACAAAACTCTTTATAGATATTAATGATCTTCATTACACCCTCTGAAGGAGATAAGTGTTCTTCTACAAATGAATGGTATAGGGCCAATATCTTTTAGACCTAGAAATCTGATAGGAGTTTGAATTTTGATATAAATTTGTTTGAAGTGTATAAAGGGCAGACTATATGCCTCAGTATCCAAACTCAGCTCTTACAAGATATGCTTTCATTTTTAAGGAACAAAGATACAGGGTTTCATTCTGAACACTTGAATAACATCATGTCTCCTTGATAATGGAGTCTAGTCAGATATAGTTTTTCCTGAATTAATGTGTTGGCTACTATACAGAACAATTTTTTAAAGTTTCATACAGAATAGATCTTTAATTTACAAAGATTATGTCAGATTTAGCTTTCATTTCCATTTTTTCCATTTTTTACACATGGAAAGAGGGAGCTTGTCTTTTCAGTCTCCACCCGTCTTGGTTGACAGACTTTCCCTCCAGCAATCAGTTGACAGCAATCAGTTTGAGGATTATTTCTGGAAGGAAAAGGTTTGCAGCTTTACTTCAACAATAAGATTAAAAAGAAAGTAGCTGTCATCTGTTTCCTGGGCTTAGCTAGTTAAAATCATAGCCATAATAATGCCATATTACTCAACTAAACTCTTCTGTGCATTTTATGCAGTAAGCAGACCTTATTAAATGAAAGGTGGTCAAGCCTTGCAAACAATTGTTTGTAACAGAAAATACAAAAAATTAAATTTTGACTGGAACTTCAGAATTTGTTATTTATTGTCTCTAGATAAACTAATTCTTTAAAATAAGCCTTAYACAGATGCTGTAATGAAATATTTCATCTTGTGACCTTGTCATATATGAAGGAAACATAGATAATTCTCAGGATAAAGAACTTCATGTCTTATAACAGCCAGATTCTTGAGCGTCTTCCAGACTTGCCTTACATTAATTCCCACACCGCTGTTTTTCCCATTGTACCATTTATAAAGGAAAGTACTGTCAAGTTTAAGATGGAAAATCGTTTGCTATTGTCAACTTTGACAGTTTCTAGTGATAGATTCCTAAGATACAGTATGAAAATAAGCATTTAAGATTTTTTTTTTCTAGGTTGCAACAGTTGGACATCTTTTAGACCTAATCCCCAAACATTAGGTTCTGTCAATCTCAGAAGGATCTGGCTCCGCTTCCTTTGTACCACATGCTACCTTTAGTTTTTTCTGTAAATAAATAGCTCAATTTAGTTAGGTGATGTTTTGTTGGGGGTTTTTAATCTGTTTACTTAATTTATAGAATTTCATTTTTTGGCTTTGATTTTGTTCTATACTATTAAATGTTGAGTCTTCCAGTAGTTTTGGTAAGMTGTGCATCACTGATTTTCTGGCTGTGATATTTTTCCCTCCCCTCCTGTAGCAKATTAATGAAATATCCCTACAATGCGTAGACTTTTTTGTGCTTCTAGGGTTTTCTAAATTCAAAATCTGACATGTGCATTGGAGAATGAAGAAAAAGAAAAGGCTTGTTATTTTCATACTCTGCTGCATTCTTATGTTAGCTCCAAGTTTCTGGATCCTAAAGTAGGATCCATGCCTGTACACTGCAAAAAATCCAGAGAGATTAGGCCTCTTTAGCAGGTTAGAGCGCTGAATATTTTTGTTGTTTTCACCCTTTTTTTAATCTCTTCTCTCAAGAAAATTATGGACATTTAAGACATGTATTTAAATATTTGATGGCTGGCTTTTTATGCTTGTACTTTATCTCCTGTATCCTAATAGCATAAATACTGCCAGCGATAGAAAACAGAAATTTCAAAACTAAATTTATCTTGAAAAGAGGACTATTATGATAATTACATATGGAGTTTTAGAAAATGAAAATAATATAAATCTTCACTAAAGAGTCATTTCTCAAAGTCAGTAATCAGGTATTCAGAAAAGAGCATTGTATCTCTTTTCTTTTGAATCTTTGTGTGGTYATATGCACAGAATATTGTGCTTTAATACTCCGAGGAATTGTTCTACTTTGCTTCTATAATGAAGCAGTTTCCTTTAATCAAACGGAAGCTAATAGAAATACACAAGCATTGAACATAGCTCTGTATTGCCCGCTGGGAGATATTTAAATTTGTGCTAGCTTGCACTAGAAGGAAATGCTGTTAAAGCATTTTGTTTTGTTTTGTTTCTGTAAAAGCTCTAATATTCAGTGTGTAAAATGTCCATTTAAAAAAATAAAAAACAGATAATATCATATATACTGATTAAGGCAATTAACTGTTCGGCCAATTGTAGAATAATACTATACATGTTTTAACATGTTATTCCTATACAAGTTGATCATATTACTTCATACTGTAGCTGAAGAAGTATGGGCTGCTCTGCTCTTTCTACTTTAYGTTTTGTGATCCTAGGGTATTCTCATTTATTAAATAGAAATAATCATTTGTGTGTGTATATATATATATTGTGAGGAAGGAAATAACTGTCTAGGTCTTAAATTGTAAGTATTTGATTTGATGGAGATGATGTTGCACTTATCTATAAAAGATTCCTTGCTAAAAAGGTTCAGAGAAAGAAGAATGTTAGGATTGCAGAGTAATTTTTAAAAATTATGAATCTAAAAATACCAGTTGTCTCTGCATACAGCTTATTATATGTGCATTAGTGTTTTGACACAGTCTCTGCCTGTGCGGTCATGTGCTGTTGATCCTGGTCCCATGAAATGTGTTCATTGTGCACAGTTAATAATAGCAACTTTTTACTTTATAATTTTTCATTTGTGGATTTTAATGAGGATAATAAGATTATAACGATATTTATTTTTACAATCTTATTATAATCTTACTTTTTTAAACAGATGGAGCAACCAACGCATTCACAGTGAGTTGTTATATAGGAAGCTTTGAGGAAGACTCAGAATTAAGTTTTGGTTTTGTAGCTATTGAATGAGAGATGTTCAATATAGGTCTTCATGTACAGTGGTTTAAATCTACTGCGGTGTGTAGAGGTGAACTTGTTTTACCACTTAAAATGTACTTACATAAGGCATGAAGGAATTTTAGGTATCAGTGTAGGATTGGTCAGAAACTTTTGGAGGGAATGTATCTGTTGACACACTACTTGAACTTAATATTTCATGAGAAAAGACTAATTCTGTCTAATAGAATTACTGTTTGTCCTACTCCTAACTGACTTTAAGGGAACTCCAAGTCCCAGGAATCCCAGTTGTAAAGCATGCTGGCAGCAGGAAATCTGTCTAGCTAGGGGAGTTTGTTGTTAACTTAATGGAAAATCTCTTTTTTCTTTTAACAAAGAGCTTGGGGAAAACTTCTTTCTCCTTCTCCAAATTATCTAAGAAATTTTGCTCCTTAAGTGGAATAATTTCTTGTACTACTGAAGCTTCAGAATTCCTCAGAACATGAATTCTACCTTCCAGTTAGCTAAGTTAGCTTCATCTTGACCTCTTAATGTCTAACTTATTCTAATCTTGATGCTGAGTAAATACCTACTTAGCTTTAATACATTCCTGTTTAGTGTGGGATGGCTCTGAAAAGTGAATATTGAATATTGCCATCTAATTTGTAAGGTGATAAGGAAAATGTTTTGCCTATTTGAAGTTTTATAAATTGGTCTCTTTTTATTTAATGYTAAGGGAATGAGTTTAGGAAGACTGAGTGAGATGGGAAGGGCTATAAGTAGTTTTCCCCCCAAATAACGAGACAGTCCTTTCTAAGGCCCATTCAGAGTTATTCAGACAGGTATGGCAAAAGAAGGTCCCAYCCACCTTTTTGCTGATGATAAGGTTTTTCTTCCTCACTTTAATATATAATACAGCTCTTTTTTTAGAAGATGCTTTATTCTGTGTTGAGGAGGGAGGAACATTCAGTGTAATTTAGTCATGTTTTCTTTTTAGTTACAGTTTTTACATTTCTTGTGAGTTCTGATTTCTTGTTTATTTGTCTGTTTCCTGTTATCTGTTGTTAAGTGTAATCAATATCTAGTGCAGACTTCTTTTTATGCAGTCTATTTTTTCAGATTTTTTTTCTTTAAGTCTGTGGTTCCCTTGACACGTATTTATGCTTTCTTTTTCTGGCTCCTCTGGGGGTTTTTTGTGGGTTGTTTTTTTTTTGGTGGTGGGTTTTTTGTTTTAATTTTTTAATTTTATTTTCCTCACACTTGCTTTCCGGTTCTGTTTTTGCTCTCTGCTTGTCATTCTTCACCATCTTCCAATCTCCCAGATCTGGTTTTATGAGTTCTGMAATGAAACCTCAAACCCTGTTGAACTGCAGGTTTTGATTAGTGCTGCTTGGAATGGAATTTTCTTCTRAAATGTTTCTCAGTAGATGACACCAGTTTGTCAAAACTCTACCTGTTCACCTGTATTTTGACAAAATCAATAATTCAGTGGTTCGGGTGCTAACCTGGTGTTTGGATTGCAGCAAATTGGGCAGAATCAGGGCTTTGTCTTGCCACATTTTGCTTATACGTTGCACTGGGTAAATGTTTTGGGTTTTGTTTTTTGTTTTCTTTCATTTAATGTTGAGAAACTTGTCTTTATTATGATGCAGCAGAAAATGTAGAGTATAGCATTGTATTCTTGGTGAACAAATCTTTGGCTGACCAGCTTTAGATGTAAATGAACTTTGGATTTGGGACATTTTTGTAACATCTTAAAGTAAAAAAWTTTGGAAGTAACTGGGTGCCAAAAGATACAGATGCCTGTAGTTTGTTTTTTTCTGAAGGGATCTTCAGTATATTATTGTTCACTTCTGTGTAGTAGCTACTAGCTGTGACAGTGAGTATATAATTTAGTAGCACAGCATATGCAAGCATAGGACTCATTCAGGATTTGAAACCTGGGTTGTCTCCTACATGCTTTTGAATCTGTGTCTTCTAACCTGCTGGGAGAGTGTCCACACYGTTAGTTCACAGAATGTTTTGTGGTAGAATGTTGGATTTGGACCTTTACACTGAAACTGTTTTATTATTTTAAATATTAATGAAATGGAGAATACAGCCATAGTGCCCATATCCCTCCCCTGAAGAAGTGGACTGCACCTCAGATCTTCCTGTCTTTAAGGGCAGTTGCCTCAGAAACAATTTCACTTTTGATCTTGGGTTAGTTAATTAACGCCTGCAAAGTGAAATTGTTTCACAAAATGTGTGAGGAATGAACCTTGTTTTTCTGATTTTCCTCCAGCATCTGAAAATGGATGGGCAGGTATAGTGGAAGGCTTATGTTCACATCCCTCCAGGCAATACAGTTGTTCTTGGTTTCCCATTATCTCCTGAATGCCTCCTCTGACAGTTGGAGAAGAATGGTGACATTGGCATTACCCAAAAGGCAAGGAGAGCTGTGCTAATGTGTGCCAAAAGCATCCGAGGGAGAAGGCTGTGTCGTGTCTGGTTCCTGTGAGTTCCTTGAACAAATGGGGTTGCAATGGCGGAGCTGGATAATCTGATTTGCTGTAGTGCACTATTTGGGGAAAAGACCTGGGAAGTATTTAGATGGCAATAAAGCTGTCTATTTAGTAGAGTACACTTGAGTGAAGTAAAGAAGTAGAGGTTGTCCAATAGCGCTGCTACCAGCACAGTCTCAGAACTGGCGGGTAACTTTGGATGCTCTCAGTTTTGTGCTACCAAATGGTATATTTGAAAAAAATTGTTTATGAAGAACTGATATTTAATGTTTCTGAAAGTTAGATTGACTTTACAGGAGTCAATTTTTCAAATTCTGGCTTCATGCTTAAAGAATCTAGTCCTATATATTCATGTACTTTAATATATGTTCACAATGCTTTTTCATAGGCTTGCTTACACGTAAACATGATAAACTGCTTTACTCTAATGACGTTTTTCCTCTTCTTTTTCACTGAGGGCAGGTAATAGACCTTCTTTACATTAGTAATTGAAACACAGTGGTTTTTAATTGTCAGATTTCACCAGACACTTTAGCACRRGTACTTGCAAACATAACATTAATTCTGCTGAAATCCATAGAGCTGTATGTGGTTGAAATTACAGTTGATTAAACTGAGCTTACATTGAGTACTTTTGAGAGGGATGTTTGTTTAATATTGGAATACATTCCGTATATTCAATTAATAGTTAAATGAGACAAACATTTTTTTTAAAAAAGCCCATGGCATATCAGATTTTGAAAAGGACCTCAGCAGAAGAAAAGCAATATATTGAAATTTATTTTTTCAGATTAAGAATGTTTTAAGGAGCTGGCATAGGGAAAACTTTTAATTACTTCTAGGTGATATTTGGATTGTGGTATTGAAAGAAAGGCTTCCAACTTTGCAAATTATGCTAAACTGGGAGAAACAATACAGTCACATTTTGTACAAAAGAACTCAGATTAGTTAAGTATTCAGGCTAATAACTGTCAGGYGTAGTTAAATGCAGATATGTAATACTACTCTGAGGCAAGATTAAAATGGAGGGTATCTGCTGAATGGAAAAATCTTGGAGTGTGCTGACCAGCAGAGGGATAGAAGGACCTGTTAGAAGAATGCCTTGTGTATAAAGCATTGTTTCAGTACAGCTGTACTGTAGATGGGGAAAAAGAAAAAGGAGAGTTATATGCATAAATAAGTTGAAGTCATAGAAGTTTGTTAACTCATATATACATGGGAGCGTTCAAAGTTAAACTGAACTAAACATTTTTATTTAAATCATATTAAGTCAATAGATATGTAACACTTCTTCCTTGTCTCCATTCAGTGTATTTCACTGAATGGCCATTTTATTTCTTAAGAAATATGTGTACACATGGATCAATATATTTTAGATTTAATTTGGTTTAATATTCCTGAATTTTCTTATATTGATATGACCTCAGATCCTATCTGGCAAATTAAGGTGTACTGTGTGTGTTTGTCTGAGAATAGTTACTTCATGTGCTCAAGTCATAGATTCACATTATCTCCCAGTGAAAACACAGCCAGGTTAAAAATACTGTTGTACCTTCTTGCCAAATAGCAGACTTAACCTGCTGCATGTGAAACTGTAATTTTGAAGAGGATAGWAGAGAGTAAATAGAATATAATAAAAAATTTGATGTACTGTTCTTTCTGGGGGGAGCAAAGAGTATGAAACACATTGAACAATAGGGTTAAAGATAGATGTCTGTGTTTTAATGGAGCCTAGGTAAAAGGAATGTCTGGGRTTAATCTGGTGATAAATTAGGTTCTATCCTATTCTCACAGTCAGAGTTGATTGGACTTGTTATTATGTGGTGGTCCAGTTTCTCCATATGACACCAGTATTGGAGAGGACTGTCTTTGCCTGCAGAGCCCAGTGCCATCCAGTTTCCTGCCCGCCTCTCTTACAGACCAAAAAGTGATTGTACATTGTGCTCCATTTCTAAGTATGGCATTCTWTGCCCTTCATCAGATTCTGCATTTGGCGCAGAAAATGCAAGAACTGAGAGTCTGTTTTGCATCTAGCGGGCTTGACTTTATTGGTGAATCAAAAAGATGGGGCTCAGATTGGCTGTCAGTGAAAAAGCTGAGCTTTCTGCTGTGAATAATCAACAGTTGGCCAGCAGCTGTGTGTGGAAGGGCTCAACTGTAGAGCCTTGTTGTGGAAAGCTAGTGTTTTATCATCCATATAATTGGTGTCTGAAATCCATCTGCAGCCATGTGTCGACAGATAGCTGAGGTTAGAAATTAACAGTCTCTAGCAGTGATAGCCAATTCCTGGAGAAAAACATAGATGCTATAAGAATGTGATAATGCTATAGTGCTGATGTTGAGCCAGCATTAGAAGTCAGCRGAAGGACAGAGCCTTAAGCCAAAGTTTTAGTCGTAGAACCATGGCCAAATTCTAGTTTAAATATATGCTGTCTGCCTACCCTGACTGTCTTACTTTGAGGATGGTATAGGATGAAGAAAAGAAACTGTAAAATGTCCATGGTGCAAAGGAGCAATTCTAACTCTGGCATTACAAAATCTGAGACACCCAAAACTAAYCTTGTGAAGTTAATCTTGCATGCGCCCCATACTCAGTTCTTTAACATTAGAAAGTGAGGGGTTTTGGCTGTGGCAGATGCTCATTTTCTTCCCTRCTCTTCATTTGTGGTCATCTTAAATGAGTTCTGTGTTCAGTCATTCCTGAGGCTAGTGTAAGGAAATAACATCTGTTTGGCTTGAAATTCTTGCTATTTGCTTTTAAGTAGCCAGTTCCCTTTTATCCCTCTCCCTCCTTTTGTTTTTTTTTCTCTCGCAAGCATGGTGAATGTTTTTTTGTGGAAGACAGCCTGCATGCCCTAAATGTCACCCTGCCATTCTAATTCTTGAATTAAAACCTTTATTTTTAGGTTTTTATATATCATCTCAGCATATATGCTGTCTTTCCCCTCTATTTGTCAGAAAGATTAATGTGAGAGTAGACTATTAGCATAGCATGGCACAGGATTGTATTAGTTAGTTCTTGTCTCTCTAGAAAGGACCCCTATTCCTTTATTGTATGTTTTCTTCRAATTTGTTGACAGTAAGAGCAGGATCCCACTAAAGGAAAAAAATATCTCTTTCGAAAGCTAACAAAGGAACATTTCCATATAACAGGAGTGTCACAGAAGAGTGGTCATAGTTTTCATTGCTTGCACCTTTAGAGTGAAAAGCAGAAATGGATCCAGTCATTTAATGTGATTGTTGGATACTACAATCGCAGYAGTTGAGAGTAGTTGCGTAAGTGGACAAACAGGAAAATAGTAGAAGCACTTTAGCATTTAAGGGTATATACCGTTTGAATTCTTCCCTGAAGAACCATGGCATCRCTATTTTTCACACTTCGGTAGGATCACAGAATAATTTAAACTCTATTTGTAACAATGCTAACTGAAGCTGRTGAGCCACTGCTTTTCATTTAAGAAGCACCAAAACAAAGGTATGTCACTCAGTAAAATAACAGTACATATAACTGAGGGGTTTCGTTGAATAATTCTTAGGAGAAATGAGGAAATGACACGAAGGTGAAAATGAGCCAAATGCTCATGACCTTGCATAAACGACTATTTGAAGTGTGAATTCAGACACTGCTTTGTGAGAGCTCTTTAGATGGAATGGTAGATCAAGGTGAGTGGTAAGGAACACAAAACAATTGCCTGCTTGTGTTTTGTTGTGCTAAGAAAAGTGGAACTTAAACACTCTCTGTAAATAAGCAAGATTGYATCAGTCAGACATCAAGATCCATCAGCTGCTTCTTTCCTTAATCGGAAGAAACCTTGAGAACACTGTAATTTTATGTAGTTGTTTAGGTCAGCTGTAGTCGAGCTGATCCCACCTTTAGCAAGAACGACTCTTTTCCTGCTAAAATAATCAAGATAAGAATGAAAAAAACAAGTTCATCATGCTTTGACGCATTCCATCTCTGATCTGAGTAATTGTCCCAGGGGATCTCTAGAGAACTTCAGTTTTCTCATTTATTTTTTTAGAGCACCAGGAGCACTTTAGTCTGTTGGGGAAGCAGTTATTAAATCTGCACAGTGCACTCTAACTCACTTTTGAAAGACTTGCACCTGTTCCCATTGAAATGTCAAAGAAGCCAGCGTAGGTATTGGATGAGGAGAGGACTGAACGTGCCTCTTGCATCTGACTTGTTACACAGCTGCTCAGTAGCAAGAATTATAATTGTCAAAAAAAAMCTTAGTCGTGTTGAAACTGGGAAGCGATTAATTCTTCCAGAATGGGATGTTGGTTTTTATGTTGTTTATAAACTTAGATAATTTTGAAGCTGTGGGTAATACGATCTTTTATCTAGGCTGGCTTAAAAGTATGCGAGTCTGTAATCTACAGCATAGGTAGATAATGCAAGATAATGATGTGTGTCTGCTAAAAGTTTTGCTTCCTGTACCATTTTGACTCTTACTGTATGTGTGGGTACTTAAAACTTGTTACAGAATTAGCATTTAACATCTATTTCTCTTACTTATGTCTACTGTATTCCCGTACAGTTCTTACAAAAGCGTGTTATTTGTGTTCATATTGTGTGTATTTCTAGAACATAGATATTGGGTGTTCTGGTTGGATTTTTTTTTGGTTTAACAGTGGTAGAGCTAGCTCAGACCTTATTTAGTTCCTTAAAAATGAATTGTGAACACTTCTGTCATAGATTATAGGCTCATACAAAAATTTAGGTTGGAATAGACCTCAGGAGGTTATCTTGGTCCAGCCCTCTGCTCAAAACAGCGTCAGTGTTGAAGTCAGGCCAGGTTACTCAGGGTTTTCCCAGTCTGGTCTTGAAAATACCTGAGGGCAGAGACTGTACCACCCCTTGGGGCAACCTGTTCCAATGCTTGACTGTCCTCAYAGTAAAAAGGCTTTTCCTTATATGCAGTCAGAATCTCTTGTGTTTCAGCTTACATCTGTTGTCTTGTGTCCTCCCACTATGCAACGCTGTGAAGAGCCTGGCTCCACTGTTGTGATGACCTCCTTGTAGACAAGCTCCTTTGTGGTTAATAGTAGCATTATGGATGTTTAAGTACTCTGCCTCACTTAGAAGATTGGCTTCCTTTTTTGTGGTTCTGATACCAAAAAGGTGTTGGAGGCAATTCATCATGTTTCTAATCTTCTCTTTTATACATGTGGGTGCTTGAAGAGAAGGCTCAGGGAGACGTTATTGGTGTTTGTAAGTGTCTGATTGGAGAGTGCAAAGAAGATGAACCCATGCTCTTCTTAGTGGTGCCCAGTGGCAGAATAAGAGACAGTGGGCATAAACTGAAACACATGCATTCCATCTGAACATAAGAAAACAGTTTTTTACTATGAGGGAGGTCTGGAGTGGGAGTTCTTGGGTTTGTTTTTTTTAATTATTTGGAAATAATCTCAAATAATCTCATATAGATATGTTTTACATGATGATAAAGAGATGAGATGCAAGTTAATGGAAGCCAACTGAACAATAGCTAAAATACTGTTGGAAGAAAACAATTTTTTTAACCATATGTTCTTAATTAATTGCCTTTTATTCAGAAGCATGTATCTGTTGAAATGAGAATAAAGGATCTTGATGTTCTTATTTCCTTCTGTGAACGCACTACGTCTAATTACTTCAGTAATGTTAAGCATTTCAGTAAAACTTGTGGGTTATGTCTCCAATCAGCTCCTATTGTTCCAATAGGAAAAAAAGTAAAGTATTCTGAGTCATCATATAACCAAAATTATTCTTGTTTTTTTGACTATGTATCTCTCATTTTATAAAGCAAGTAAGGCAAGTAGAAGTTTATTTTGTTAGGTGTACAAACCAAAACAGACTTTTCTTTTTTTTAAGATAACTATTCAATTTCAGCCTGAACTAAATTTTCCACAGAATAAAGTAATTTGAAAAGGCACTCAATTTTTTAGAAGCATTTTAAGATTATGGCTTGTAACTGAAGATACTCAGAATTACAGATTAATGACTAAATTGCCAAAATAGGKTATATTGAGGGATTGCCAAACATTCCTAAGCTGGTATTTAAGTCCTTCATTTCCAGACACGTGTATCCTAAGTATCAACATTCTGTGCTACTGTTACTACTGTGATTCAGCACTAATGCACTAATTCATCTAGAAGGAACATTTCTGGAAGATGGTCTGACTGGAGCCAGTGCTTTTGTTGCTCATAGATCATCCTTCTATGCTACCTTAATCAGCCAGAACTCAAGCACAGAATGTGTCACCTGTGTTAAGACTCCTGCGCAAAACAAAGCATGAGATGTAAAGAAAATAAACTACAGTGTAAAAGTAAGCATCAGAATTAAAACTTCTGACCACAGGCAAGATGTTTGTACCGTTTCATTCTATACACAAGCAGTACATGCCAGCAGAGAGTAAGGTGTACAGAAGTTAGTCTTTTTTTCCCAAAAAGTTGTTTCTACTGCATTTGGTGATTTTAGTTGTTTCTTAGTTGACTTGATCTTCAGAATTCATTGTGGACATCTTATACAGAAATTGAATCAACTTTGTGCTTTATTACTCATGTCCAGTGTTGCCTGCAGTCAAAAAGAAGAGTTTGTTGCGAATGTCAGTTGGAAAAGCCTGTTTTGCCATTGCTAACAAGAGTGTCTGGTCACATCATAGATTGAGATTAGGGTCTTGGGCAAAATCCTGACATTACTACAAGACCCAAAATTCACCATTGGCACAAATCCTAATTATTTTGACAACCTAAGGAACTCACTCAGAAGCTTAGGAAGAAAAAGTCCTGTGATAGAGCAGACGTGATAGAGAACTCAAGGTAATAATTGATGCAAATCATAGAATCATAGAATAGTTTGGGTTGGATGGGACCTTTAAAGATCATCTAGTCCAACCCCCCTGCAATGAGCAGGGACATCTTCAACTAGATCAGGTTGCTCAGAGCCGCATCCAGCCTGACCTTGAATGTTTCCAGGGATGGAACATCTACCACCTCTCTGGGCAACCTGTTCCAATGTTTCACCACCTTCATCATAAAAAATTTCTTCCTTATAGCTAGTCTGAATCTACCTTCTTTTAGTTTAAAACCATTACCCCTTGTCCTGTCGCAATAGGCCCTGCTAAAATAAAGTAGTGCTTTTCAGAATGGGAAATACAGTGATGTTGCAAGAGAGACTAATAGTTGCGTGAGACACAGGCAACACTAGGAAGTCTTGGCAGCAACCACAGCAGGCTGAGTTTTCTGAACCCAAGGTAAAATTTAGAAAAATAATCAACTTTCTGCTGCCTTCATGAAATAATACTGATATCTTAAATCCGTCAGAGGTGAACTGAAGACTGTTTAGTTATGGGTTATTTCTCTATGTCTCAAAGCTTATTTGGGAAAGTAAACTTGGGGAATTGTATCTCATACCGAAATCAGTGGTGGCTTCAGAGACTGATTCAGCTGTCTAAGATAGGAACACCGTCTGCATTGATTACAGAGAGGATCCTCATTTCATGCAAACTTAAATACCTAAAGAACAACTCTTCAATTAAATTATGGATCTAGGGAGAAGGGAACATTCCTTCGATCCCCGTCTCTACCTGGCTCCTCCTTACAAAAGAACTCTCTGTCCTCACAGAGCTTGGGAAGGGGAGCAGTTTTCAATAGATTATGCTTCTGGTTTTTTGTTTTGGTTTGGTTTGGTTTGGTTTTTTTAATGCAAACTTTTTTTTTCCTTCTCACAGACTTGGTTGAAGACAGGTCAAGAGCTCCTGCCTCTTGTCCTAGTAGGTAGAATTTTGAGCATAAGATTGAAAAGTTTTCAACCCTGTGCCATCTGTTAGCTATTATCATCTAACAAGTCTAAAATGTTTTAACTGATCAAAATGGAAAGAAAGAATCAATGTAAATACTTTTTTTTTTTTTTAACCTGCAACCATTCCCTGTTATTGTCTGGCTAATTGATGTATATAGAAAGTATGTTGCATGTCAGTAGTGACATGTCCTAAGGCAAAGCTCTGTGGAAGAAATACTCCTTGAGACCAGACTTTCTCTGCCTGGAGATCACTTCCCTACCTGTGAAGTAGTCCTAGGGAAACAAAGCAAATCATTATAAATGTAGAGACAGCAGAGAGAAAGCCTTACACTGAGATTTTCCTATCATAGCATGTCTGCCATGTAAGTTTTCACACAAAGATTTTCAAACTTCTACTTTTACATTAGGAAATATGTCTCCAGTAGATTGGATGGCAGGGTTTTATGTGGACTTTATTTGTGGGAATAGTAAAAACTAGAAACAAAAACTTCTTTTCAGAAGCTAAACCTCTAATCCTTGATTACTTGGCTAGGAAAGTGACAGTTAATCCACTGGTACCATTAAGAATTATATCTCTGTTCTGGTTTTCATTTTCTCCTTGGGTAACAAAACCCAAAGAATTTAGTATGCTTGTCATATATCCCTCCCATGCCAAAGTAGTAACGTTAAGACAGCTCCCATGGGAGTAGACTGTTTTGCCAAACCTTTTACATAGATTCAAAACCTCTCAGTAGCCATAGTATTCTTTAGKTTTTTTTGGTGTGGGTTGTTTTTGTTTTTTTGAGATGAACGCCTGTGTATGTTTAGCACCCAAGGATATCTGGGTGGACTTCACATTGTCTTGACTGGGAGTAAGCGACATCTTCCAAAACTGATTTTTGTTTGCAGTCATGCACGAAGTTAAGCCAACTGCTTAGAGAAACTATCTCTATAATAATACTCTTCAGTTTTACTGAACCTTCTGAAAATGAGGTATTATACGTATCAACAGCCTAAATTATATTTCAGCTATGAAACTCATGGTTAGAAGGGTCTAACTTTTGGGAGTTAGTCGCCTAAAGAGGCATCCGAATCTGTATCTGCAGTGGAGTGATTTGATAAAGGTGGTTTTGCAATAAAAAAAATTATAAACAATCTTTGAATAAGAACAAATCTGGCTCAGAAGCATTTCTGGTACTATTAAGTTTCCTCTTTCAGCCAGGAGAAAGATAATCATGCTCTGAGATAGAAGATGATTGCCTTTGGATTTCAGAAACCTATTTTCAGGTGAAAGTGAATTTGGTGAAAGTGAATTTTCATTGTTGTTCTCTTATTATTTATCTATGGTGACTCTGTGTTAGGTAAAGTGTTTTCCTGTATTGATAAGCTTTGCTAGGAAATCACTTGCTGATCATTTCATTTAGTAAGTTTTAAAGCTTTGATATCCTGGGCATTAAATGTAAATGTAAATGAGGTTTTATTCAGGCTTTTGGGTTTTGTTGCATGTCCCAGAAAATTAACTGCAAATGCAGATCAATGTACTCAGGTTTAGAGATATATAGAGATATATAGAGAGATATTAGAGATATATAGAGAGGTAGATATTCTTGAGGAAATGCCTTTAAGCTAAACTTGAATTTTTGGGTTTCTAAAATGTTTTTTGAAATGTGATTATTCTAATTGTTTCCTCAAAGAGAGAAGAAAAAGATACTCTCTCCGCCCCCAAAGCCACTGTCATAGAAGCTCTGTTGACATCGTTCTTTCAATTTTATTTTGTAAAAATTTTTTTAGAAACAGCAAAAAAAATTTCCTTAGTTGAAAAATCATTCATTCACATTTTTCCCTGTCTCTTACCATCCTGATTAATTATTATTATACCTGCAACTCTGTTTTAAAGAATGCTTTAGTTCTATCTCATCTATCACTTCAAAAATAACACATTTAAACTCTCTCCAGATGTCATAATTTCTTTTTTAAAATTTAGGATTCGTTTTCAGGAAAATTGAAGCAAAATATACATATACARTAATATTACATATATATTCTGCTTCCTATTGACACTGTGTAAAATTTTACCAAATCACCTTCTGTTTCAAATAGATTGTAAAAAATATTTTTTTACATTTTATATTGACTTGTTTTTAGTTTGCCCCTCTTTTCCTCAGATTATCCTTTTGGGACACTGGATACGTCTTCAGGCAGCACCTTTTTAGCATTTGCTAATTTGTAACACAGCAATGAAAGTGAAAATGCGTATCTTAAAATGAAAATCAGGAAGGACAGTGTAGGGCACAGATATGAAGTATAGCATACCGTGTTACAGAGCACCTGCTAGTTGCTGATGTTCATGTGCTTGAGCAGTTGGTGGTACTTAAAACTGACACGGCACATTGAGATTCATCAGTTTGGTAACAGTGAGTCCCACAGTCCATGCTGTGGGCTAACAGAGACACTGGTAAAGTCGAGTCGGGAATGAAGTGCTGTGGCTGTAATTGTGACAGACAGTGATCCCYACCAGTTCTACAAGTAAACAAATATATAAACTTCCTGTTATGCACCTTTTAATAGCCTAAATATAACGTAGATAGGCTCTTTTCCCTTGTCTGATCAATATAAATTAAAAATGATGTGATGTTTTTGAAATTTTGCTTTTTCTTCCTTAATCTAGTCTTTAGAAAAATGAGCTACATTAAAGCACTGTGTTACAAGCACATCGGAGTATTCTGAGCTGCTTCACTTAGTGATCTGTTTTGAAACATGATACATACTCAAAACCAACAGTTTATAACTTCAGGCAAGTAACTAATTTTGAATAGAAACTTTACTGCTAAAGTGATTTAGCAGCATCAGTGGTGGTAAAGAACAGCACTTATTGTTTCAATAAACAAGGCTACCTTCTAGATACTCCACAATAATTTTTTATTTATATTTATAKACACACCTTCACTTACCAACTTTCAAATTAAAATATAGTTGATAAAGCTTGATGAATATACCACTTTTACTACAGACTGAAGTACTTTGCAATGGCTCAGTGCAGGGATAGCTAGAAGATTACATATTTTAGACATGAAATGATACCAAGTACGCTTTAGTTGCACATTCTTCAATCCCAATCGTCAAGTTTTCTTTTTTTTTTTTTTTGTTTCCTCCCATCTATGGCACAGATACTGCTGAGGCACAACAGAGCTCTTACGATAGTTATTATAGATTATATAAAGTAACACGAGTCAATATTTTTAATAGCATCCTCACTCACACCTGTAACTCTTGTTTGTAATTTTGAAGCCCTGAAAATGTGCCACAGAATAGATTCTATACTATACTCATTACTACTGGAGTTATCCATATTCTACATTGTTAGAATTATAGATTACTGTACTTCTAACTAGTCAGATATAAAGGTTTTTCAGCTGTTCTGAGAAACTTCTGATGCTTTTACCACTTCTCATAACTTTGATCTCTGATTAAAATTAAATAATACTAAGTTATTTTCTGAAATTCTTGCTGCTTTGTAGTTGTTTCTAAGAGCATCAAAGACTAGAATGAAATTGATATTCTTATAACTTAATTAAAATGTTGTTTTACTGCAGAATACTAAGTAAAATCTTCATGATCAGACTGTGCATATGAAACAACTAATTACTAAACTGCAAAAAATAATCTGCACATATTTAAATACAAATAAAAGATTCAAGCCAGACAACTTCACGCTTGAATTTAGAACTTCTTTCCTTAAACGTATCTGTTTGCTCAAATGTCTTGACATTTGATGACTTTTCCATGCTATATTCACAAATGTGTCAGCTTTAATGGGAAATGTTCACAGTGTCCGTGGATATGTGTACTTCGTCTCATCCTGGACTGAGGTGAAATCAAGTAAATCCCCGTGTCCGAACATAGGCCACAGAAGTCATTAAGCTTTTATATAGATTATAAAAATGTAAATACAGTTTGCTTCCCTGGGGGAGGAGAGGACTTGCTGTGCGTGCACTCACTCATGAGTTCACACGCGTGTCGTAGCTCTAACGGAGGATGCACTGAAACGGTTGCTGGTGCACTTTGCAGCTTCATGTGAGCACACAGGGCAACTTCGTGTACATCGGCTAATGTTGCCGTGACTGTAGCTCTTACATTAGCCCTGAGGGGGCTGTTTTGTTTATAAACTACCTTTTATCCTGGTAGAAGATGTCAGTTTTCAACAAGCCCAGGTGTAGACTGGAAGTGTAATCCCATGCTCTCTCCAGAGATAACGCTGTCTGAGAGCTATACAAAAACAACTCTTGAGTGACTGAAAGTGAGGAATTYGATATTTTTAAAAAAATACATTTGCTTTTATGCACATTATTAATACTTCTGGTTTTTACCTAGCAGTATTTTTTTTTATTTTTTTGGAAATGCTCTGGAAATGTTCCATAGGTAAACAAATACCAGCAATGCCATGTCTTTGGCATGGCAGGTAGAGAACAAGGTAAGACTTAGAACCAAACTGTGTTTGATGAATTCTATGTTAAATAGTAACTTCCAGTAAAGACTTTTTCCGTTTAATTATATTTAGTTCCTGAATATTTGAGAACACCTATAGTGACCATTTGGCAGTGCCCAAGTTAGCCCATGTTGAGCATCTGGCACTTTTTATAAATAAAGTCTTTGGCATATTAGTTTTTTGGATTGAATCTTATGAGTATTAGATGATCTAAACTTCTTAAAGCTTCCTGTTCTATTTCTTTCAGGGAAAATTTAGGAAAGGAGAAGGTGATGCTTTGATATCTGTTTCTTTTTTTCTTTTTTTTTTTTTAATATGTTCCTGCAACCATCTGTTCTTTTTAATTTAGTTTTATGCCAGAAAGTTCTTACTCAGGGTGAAACTAGCTTTATGCAAAACACCGTGTGCTTCTTACATCCTCATAAAAAGGTGTTGGATTTTTGCACAAGGATCACATTTGTTTGCACAACAGTCTCAAACAGAAAAAAAATGTTCAATTTAACTGGTGGCTTTCTTGTGACCTTTTTTTATTGACAGATTTTTTAAAAACATGGTTAGTAATATACTGATATTTAATAAGTGGCAGTTGATGTTGCAAGGAGCTAAATGGCTTTTTGTTCTTTGTTCTCTGATACAGGATTTCATGTGTGAGGCTACTGTTTGACAGTATTGCTTGCTGTAACATTTCCTATCGTACTTTTATCTGTGGTGTAGTTTAGGTGGATCTCTGGACATTTCAGCAGGATGCAGCCAGAATACTTTGTTTTATGGAAGTAGCTTCTTCCATTTTTTATTTTTGTGTCATTTTATGTTTACCTGTTTCAACATGTATTTCACAGAGGGCAACAGTTACTATTAACAAAGTATGCTAATTTAAGAAGCAATCACTGGGAGCCAAAAATGTGGCATAAAGTTAGATAAATACTTCTTGGAGAGTGAACGGCATATAGTTATAATTTTTCTTGACATTTGATCTTGATTAATCATGCTTTACTTCAGAAACTAATTAACTGACCATATGTGACTTGATGTTCTGTGTCCCATATGTACCAGCTTTATAATCAAACAGAAATCCCATTATACTAGAAACTCTTGTAATGCAGTTGTTAGTAGAACTTTACCATTTTCCATTTATTACAAATGCTCATTAAAAATACAAATATAAATACTACAAGTTGATAAGGGCTTAGTGGCAGTCTTGCTACCATTCAACAGAGCAGACAGCGCTTTAAACGCAAGGGGACTGAAGCTGATACCGCCTTGCTTTTGTTGTGCAGGTTGCTCCTTCCCTCTCACGTCCTGGCAGAGAGACACTGACTGTCCGTTAAATGCATGGAGGCAATAGGTTTTCTTCAGCTTCATCTCTTGATAATCACTGTGGAATCCCAAGATCACAAGAGGAGGAAATGCTCAATGGGATAAGGGGAGGTGAATGATACATGTTTTAAAAGGGACCATGGCCTTTTATGTTCTCATCTGGCCAGATAAAATTCTCCAGATTTCTGAGAGCTGGGCTGCGGGGTAAGGAAAGTCCCAGAGATTTCATTAAGCTATTGCTTTTACTATGTTATTCAGTGGGTTTAATAAGAGTCTGATTTGAACAGAGAGGAAGGAATTTCATAGAGAGGAATATCAGGCTTGTAACACTAATTTATGTCAGACAGGTTCTGAAAAGTAGTCCTCCTAAAGTAAGGCTCTTAAAGGACCGTTTACGCTCTGACAGTTTATTTGAATTTGATTTCTTTAATCTTAAAAGACAATTTCTGGATCTCCTCCTCACCTACCCCAACATTTATTTCTCTGCTCATATTTTCCTTTGAAGTGACAAATATTTGGGGAAAAGGAATAGCAAGGCAACTTGGCTGTGGATGTTTCAAGTCATTTAACTTGCAGGCAGGTGAAAACTTGAAGACTGACTCTCAGCATGGGTGATTATTGACAGTATGCTGCAAGTATTCCACAGCAGAAAATATTTCATTATAGGTGCAGCCAAAATCTCAGTCAAGAGGTGCATTTCAAAGAATAAATAACAATGAAGTGACAAGGTATTTAAAAAAAAAAGTTTACAGTGGAAAGGTGAAATAAAATTATCAGAACCAGATAGGCGGAGCTCTCTTTCAGTACAACTTAATCAAATGGAAATCTAAAGGCTTTCTAACTCTTTGGAAGACTTTAATTAAAAAGTTTTGTAGATTTTTTTAATGTATTTTTCACTGTGTCTGGATTTTGATTCTTTATTTAACTCTATTGTGTATTCTCTCCAGACAGCTTAGTAGCTCAACCTCATTTACTATTAAGAAGCTAAAAAAAATGGCCAAAGGACAGGGAAAGAATACCAGCCTTTAAAATAAAATCTTGTATATTTTTTTCCTGAAGTCTTTTTGTGCTATTATCTGTCCAGGTGATCTTTGGTTTGTCGCTAGTGGAAAAAAATGTATTTAGGCTTCAAACAAAAGTCTATGTAAATTTTAAAGTGTTATTTTCTTCAAAAGCAGGTTTACAATAACACGATCAGATCATTTTCCCAGCAGAAGTATATTACAGAACTTATGCTGAGCAGAGTAGACATTAGTAGCATTAAACAGTGTCTGGGCAGGAGAGCTACCTCACCACCTGCAATATCCAAACTAAAATCAGGACTGTTTATAGTGGGAAGGGGTGCACCACAGTTACTTCTTAAAAACAGTCTGCTGTGGTGGGTTGAGGTCTTCTCTGTGTGCATTGACTTGTCACCCAGTAACACTCTCCTTTTGGAACATGACCCTTTTTTGCCAATAGCAGCTGTGGATCCTTTTGTTACCTTACTAAGGTGGATAAGGCAATTCCGTAGCTAGTAGAAGATTACTGTTTCAGGTCTAATCTCTACTACCAGAAGTGTGGGAAAGTCCTCCACTTTTCAGATTTTTAAAGTACTAGTCTTTCTAAACTTTTTCATGCCAGTTGCCTTCACAAGCAGCATCTTCTCTCGCATTCTTGTCCTTAGGATATTTTAAAAATTGTATTTTATTGTATATTTCTTGTCCAAAATTGCAAAAGGTACATTTTTTTACAATTATGTCAAATGTCGATTTTTAGAGGAGAAGATGAATATAAGGCATAGGTGGACAAGAACTTAAAAGTTGCAACCACCAACTAGATATAAATAAACGTTTATTGTATTTTATTTAAAGAATTTGGGCATGGCTTGTAAATTATCAAAAACATGCTTGGATGTGATAGTGTTTCTTGTGGAGTGAGTTTTTGCTCTGTGTGGGAAGAAGCCTTTCAGTCACCTCTGGTAGTTCTACTAATACCTTTGCCATCTGAAGATTTCTCTCAAAAAAAATTCAGTTTTACTATTTGCTTACCTACTCAGATTAAACAGCCTGTTCTTAATTAGTAGTAAGATCTGGTTCCCAGTCACTCCAGTTTTGTCCTCCCTGCACTCAAGGGCTTAACAAAATAGTGAAATCTTAACTGTTGGAGGAAAAGTAATGGTTTTTTTATTTATTGTATTACAATGTGTCTTGGAATTCAAGCCTGGGAGCACTGGGTGGGGCTGTACAAATGCTAAAGATTTCTGCCTACAAGAGTTTATAATCTGAGTATGAACTAAGAGACAACAGATGGATACGAACCAAGGAGGATTAATATGAGGAAACAGCGAGATGTTGGAAGTTGCTCCTTCAGCAAAGGAGCAACTGGCTTTTGAAGGCCAAGAAAGCAAAGAATTTAAAACAGGRCAATGAAGTAGCTTTGCTGATACTTTCTAGGATGTTTCCTGTGCAGAAGGGCACCGTAGGARAAAACTCTGCAATCCTCCTGCAAGTAAAGGAATCGACAACAGAAACAAGTGACAGTTGGATGATGAGAAATGAAAGATGGCAACAAACAAGGGTAGATTATGAAGCACTGAAGAAAATGAGGAGAAGCAGAAGACAATGTAGATTTTTGGCCTATATTGTGATAGCTTCAAATCCTTTTAACTTTTCTTCTTTTAAAGAATTGTGTTGTGGAACATTAGGGTTAAAGCATCCATCTTACATACAGTATGTTATAGTTTATGAGAAAATTTGCATGTTAATTTGGCATAGTATTTTCTGTTATCTTTAAGTTGCAGTAACTACAAAATCCAAATGGTTTAAAGATCGAAGCCTTCTGAGAATACATCTGATTCTTTCCTTTTGTGTGTCAGGTTGTTGAAAATTTCACTCTGAATGGCTACTGCCATGCTTAATTACCAAGCAGATCGTAAGAGAAACTGCTTCTTCACCAACTGTGACCAGCAGGTATTGACAAGAAAGCCATGTAAACTCTGCAAATGACTGCTGGTGTGCTTAAAACAGCRGAAAAAATATGTTCACTTCAATGTCCCTGGGGCATTTAGCTTTGTATATTAGACAGCGGCTTTTACTGGAAATGTGAGCACAGGGCTTGTGAACCTGCAAAAATCTATAGATAATGTTCCAGCTGTTTGAAAAAGCCCACACACACTTATTGATAGAGTGTTGTCGATATTTAACTCGGCGAGTTCAAAACTTTTTTCTAGGGGATACAAAACCAAAGAAGAGATTGTTCACTTTTCCACTTTTCAAAATACTTTTTGATCTATTTTTGGTACCTTTTTCTTCCAGGTATCAGGACTAAAGCCTTAAAGCAGCCCTTTTCCCATAACAGCAAGATCCTTCTCTCCCTACCACCATGAAAATTTTAATTTGTCTAGTAAAATTATTCTCAYAAAGCAGAAAAAAAAATGAAAAAAGTTAAAAGCCTTAGTTAATCTGTATTAAATTCCGGAAAGAATTGATGCCTTTGCAAATAAAATCCTGCTGTTTGTTATGTTGTTAGTAGAGAATTAATTCTACATCCTAATTGCAAGCAACTGGGATTCCCAAATCATGCTTGCGAATAAACTGTTATATTGACCCTTCAGTGCAMGTCAAGGTGCAGGCAAGTGTCAAGAGCTGGCTCGCTTGACCATAGAATCCTCATTTGTGAAGGTGCTAATTTGTTTATCATTAGATCCTTTGGCTTCAACGGACCTAGAATACTTTGCATTATAAATTTGTATTAAACCACAGCCTACCCATGGGGGATGTGTGTATATACATATATATGTGTACATGAAAGCATCTCAATCCTTCTGTATAAATATGAGATGAAAGTAAGATATATAAAGATATTTAGCACACAAATTACACTGTATTAGAGAATGTGGTGTATTTGTACCTTGTTTAATTATGAAGGCCTCTRCAACTTACTAATTTAAGAGCACTCATGATCAGTTATGCAGAATTTATAAAACTGAAAACCAACATACATTTTGTAAGCCTGGTCACAGAGATATGTGTGCATTGTTATTATCTGTATGAATTCAAGAGTACCATATTGTGCATTAAAACTGGCAAAGAATTAGTCTTGCAGACTAGTGTCAGTAATAACTTTTTGCTACATTGAATTATCAGTAGGTGCAATTTGTAACAGTATTTTTGTAGATTGCCTAAGGAAGCTGTGGAATTTCCATCACTGGAAATGTTTTAAGATCAGGTTATACAAACATCTGTCAAGAATGGTTTTGATATAGTTGATCTTGCCTTGGGGCAGAGAGGCAGACTAGGTGATCTCTTGAGGTCCCTTCCACCCCAGTTTTCTGTGATTCTGTGGCATTGTGATGCCACATATTATAGATATGTATATAACAGTTACTCAGTTATAAAGTTTATTATTTGTACTATTTTATCCCACTCCTGTTTCTTAAGCTTGGGGGRTTCATGTGTTTAAGGAGGAAGGAAAGGCGAATGGTTCCTAATTAATTACAGAAACTTGAAATACCATTTAATTGGATGCTGCATTTTAAGATCTAGCTTGAGACTGRTAAAGTGCAAGGAAGAGATAAAAGTGAAGCAGCATAGATCAAGACTTGAAAGTTTGCTAAATCAGCCTTTCTTATTGAAATACGTTTTAAATGGAATATATCTGTAAAGACAGGACAAAGTATTCTTATGACAAGTTTATGACAAGGAAAGACTGGCATTGCCTGAGAGGAGACTCGAGTGTTAGAACTGACAGTGGAGAGGTGAGTTTAGTGTGAAGTCCCAACCATGCAGGGTGCGGAGGATTCACAATTCTTATTAAGTTCAGCACAATCTTGGAGAGTGTAAAAGAGTTGCAATGACAAGTACTGCTTTACGCAGTGGATTGTCTTGTGCCACAGATTTTCCATTTGTGCATTTATAACTGTGGATGAAAGAGCTAGAATTCAAAAGGTAGACTGCTGCAAGGAGATAACRTTTATTGAAGAACGTTGCTTTTATTTCTTCCAGACAATAATGCCATGTTTGGCAGAGTCGTTAGCCTTTAATAATTGGTGATACAAATAACATGCTTGTTCAGACTGTTCTTCTGTGAAGTTCATAAAAATGTATATTTGCAGCCTCTTACTTTATGGCTTGTCCTGTTGATGGAATGAGTGGTACAGTTACCTTTAGGACTCTCCAAAACTATAGATGGCAGCAGCAATGTTTACGCCTATGCAGCTATGCCTGCAATTTATTATCAACTTCCCACGCTCAAAAACTGAAAATCCAAGGGAGGTGGTAATTAAACTGGAGTTGAAAAAGTATACTGTTCTGTAAGATGTTTCTATTTTGAGAAAAGGATGGAAAAGCTGGGGGATAAGGAGGACAAAACACAAGTATTATTCCTGAAGCGGGGTGGTCTAATAATGGAAAATTAGTTCTTAATCAGACAAATCAGGTACTTGACTGTTCTCCCAGAGCACAGATTAGTGTCCTAACAGAGGCCTATCAAATGTATTTTAATGAAATAACATTTTTGTTAAACAATGAAATGTTTCAGTTTGGTCTTCTGCAGAAGGAACATACATTTGAAAACTTTGGAATTTATATGGCTTTGCAGTAGTGATCTCCAGTACATGTTGTAACTAAAGTTAATATAACTTAGGTGGTATGAGAAACACAGTGTAGCTTCTTTCATCCAAACTAGGCTAAGCATGCTAGAATTAACTGAAATTAAACCTCTTATGAAAGTACAGCAGTAGTTTCACTGGTAGAACAGAATTCTGGTATCTTGACTCTTGAAGTGTGCCTTAACCGTAAGTCATCTTTCAAGCCTAGTAACAATTTATATCTGTGCATACGCATGTCAGTGTTTGTTGTTTTTCAGTCAGTTGAAGACATCTATTATTTTGGGTGACGGGACCCCCCATGAATATTACTGATTTCTAATTTTTAAGTTAATATTATTTGATATTATTATTTAATATTTCTGTCATTTAAATACATGTCTACTATTAAACATTAGTTGCTGAGGATGCTCTTTAAATACTACCGTGTAATAATGGACTGAAAGTATTTAGGTTTTGCAACTGACCCATTTTTAGAAATTTTTGCAACATTTGCAGATTCAGAATACAAACAACTACTCCATTTATAGAACACTCATTAAAAATGAAGTGGCAATTTAGTATAGGAATAGTTAAGAGGTCAGTGAAAGTCCCTGCAGCATGGGACTAAAGTATTTCCTTTTATTTGTCATGCCACATACCATTTTCCATCAGTAAGATAAAAATCTGTTAACATATAGGTAACATAAGCTGTTTGTTACCTTAGATACCTACAAGCATAAGTAACTTTCTTATTCCAAGTAGACATATTAAAATAAGTGCTGATAATGGTAAGCACATATAAGCAAATATTAACTTTCAAAGAAAATAATATGAGAAAATATTTTCTGTTGCTTTGAAAAATATTTAACATACATTTTAAAAGTACTTATTAGTTTTATATGCTTCTGTTCTTAACTGTTTGGCGTGGTTATTATCAGGGGATGTGTACCTGGCTGCTCTTGTTAATATGGGCTGTATTTATAGAAGTCTTGCATTTGTGAAAACTTGGACTTTGATATTAAAGGTTGTCTGTTTAGAACGGAAACATTAAAATATACTGGAAGTTTCTGAAAAAATTGCCCTACGTATCCATCTCTATGGAGTCTTGAAATGTTGTTGTGTGCATATTTCTGAATCTAATTTTTATAGAACATGACTAGTTTGATCCTTTTTGGTTCTGGGTGCTCATTTGTCRCAGTTAATAAAGTATTTAAGAATCTGTGAGCAATTCCAATGGATTTTGAAAGTGAGCTATTAACATAAGCCTAAAGATTTATACTTGCCGAAGTTAAGTCCAAGTGCCAGATACAACAGTCTAGTTAAAATATTCCAGCACTTGATGTGGAAGATATGTCAACTGAAGAAGATGTTCCTGAAATTGCAGCATGATATGGAAATAATTATATACATATTTTGCTTGGTTGTCTTTGTTAGGGGATGAAACCTTTGGTAACAAAATTGTGTAAGCAAACACTTTTAGACTTAAATATGGCTTTTTTGCCTCAAGGAATTCTAATGTGTGCTTAAATTCAAGAACATGGCTAAGAGCTTTACTGGATATCTCTCTTCAGTCATGTCTTGAATAGAGAGAAAAAGTGGAAACGTAGCTGTAAAATTTAGTTCAGATATTGAGAACTGATCTTCAAGAAACGGGTTGTGAATTACCAAATGGTCTTTTGTGGATTGTGCTTCAAATATGTATTACGTTAGAGACTTTTTATGTTTATCTTCTCATACTGAGAAGGATTACAGCTGTACACATTTAAAATGTTATGTGTCAACAGGTAAGGACTCACTCTGTTTTTAAAGTCAGTACTATGTTAATGCTTTTTAAAGCACTGTGGAACCCTAAATACATTGCAACACTCTTGACAAAGGCATAAACTGCTAACATTTTAATAGCATCAAAAGCTATTTTCTTCTGTTTTAGGAAAGGAGAAACAAAAAGTCAGTGATTTTTATTATTCTTTACTTTCTGAAGAACTTGAATCTGTATACATTAATCAACTTTAATTTTATACATGACCATTTTAAGCAAACTTTAACTATGACCAGCATACTGAACAGCTTATTTCACTGATTTCAATTGTGGTAGTTCATGTATTTTATTTGGAACATTCAGTGAAGTTTCCTAGTGGAGCAAATTACCAATGTACCACCAATTAGATTTAAAAAAAAGAAGTTACATTGCATAGAAAAAAATAAAGTGCTTTGTTAAAGAAATAGTAAAAAGTCCTTAGTTATGGCAAACAAGCTTCAGGGATTTTGGGGAAGAAAGGTTCAGTGCAGGTGTAATTTTATTTGCAATATAAAGAAGAATCAGTTTATGCAAATGTGGTTTGGGCAGTTTTTGTTAGAATGGGAATAGAAACAAATCCTTGAAAGCTTCCTTTTCAAGATAGAAATGGCAGTAAATTTGAGCAGGTTTAGGAATATTCAAAATTGGATTAAATGTCTTCTTTCTTCAGAACTGCAAAAGGACTGTGAAAAAATGAGAAGGTTCACTGGGTGTCAGATCCCAAAGAGACAGCTAGAGACTTTTTATGTTTAAAATGGAGCTTCCACAATGTTATATCTTTGAAGTAGCTTCTGGGTAGACAGATCTTGGAACTGCCCCTGCTACACAAGACTACCATCAAGAGATAATTGTTCAACTGTTCTCTTTTTAGGACATACTTATGTTCTAAATTCATACAGTATGAATTTTGTTGCATGGGCAGTATACTGTATGGGCAGATGCAAGAAGCATTTTGTTAATTACTTCACCAGTTATGGGTATATATCTCTCTCATGTAGGTGTGCTCCACCTTTTGATTGAGTTCTTGTGTATTAATTAGTTCCTCTGAAGCATGCCTTCTTCGCTTCTTGATTCTTCTGTAAAACAGAACTCTTTTGGACAGTAATGTACTATTTTCTACAGACTGCTAATAACCTGTAAGTATGTGTATATTACTTTTACACAGGTAGTTAAGGGAATGTGGGGATGCCGCTGCATATGCAATCATTTAAAGAAATGCTAAACCCACGAATCATAGAATCATAGAATAGTTTGGGTTGGAAGGGACCTTTAAAGGTCATCTAGTCCAACTCCCCTGCTGTGGGCAGGGACATCTTCAACTAGATCAGGTTGCTCAGAGCCGCATCCAACCTGACCTTGAATGTTTCCAGGATGGGGCATCTATCACCTCTCTGGGCAACCTCTGCCGGTGTTTCACCACCCCCATTGTAAAAAATTTCTTCCTTATATCTAGTCTAAATCTACCCTCTTTTAGTTTAAAATCGTTACCCCTTGTCCTGTCACAATAGGCCCTGCKAAAAAGTTTCTACCCATCTTTCTTATAAGCCCCCTTTAAGTACTGAAAGGCTGCAGTAAGATCTTCCCAAAGCCTTCTCTTGTCCAGGCTGAACAACCCCAACTCTCTCAGCCTTTCCTCATAGGAGAGGTGCTCCATCCCCCTGATAATTTTCATGTCCCTCTGGACCCGCTCCAACAGGTCCATGTCTTCTTGTGCTGAGGACTCCAGAGCTGGATGCAATACTCCAGGTGGGGTCTCACCAGAGCAGAGTAGAGGGGCAGARTCMCCTCCCTCCACCTGCTGGACACGCCTCTTCTGATGCAGCCCAGGATATGGTTGGCCTTCTGGGCTGCGAGCGCACATTGCCAGCTCATGTCCAGCTTTTCGTCCACCAGTACCCCCAAGTCCTTCTCGGCAGGGCTGCTCTCAATCCCTTCATCCCCCAGCCTGTACTGATACTGGGGGGTTGCCCCGACCCACGTGCAGGACCTTGCACTTGGCCTTGTTGAACCTCATGAGGTTCACACGGGCCCACTTCTCCAGCTTGTCCAGGTCCCTCTGGATGGCATCCTGTCCCTCACGCATGTCAGCCTCACCACTCAGCTTGRTGTCGTCTGCAAACTTGCTGAGGGTGCATTCGATCCCACTGTCTGTGTCATTGATGAAGATAATAAACAGCACCGGTCCCAATATGGACCCCTGCAGGACACCACTTGTCACCAATCTCCATCTGGACATTGARCCATTGACCACTACCTTCTGGATGCATCAATCCAACCAATTCCTCACCCACTGGACAGTCCACCCATCAAATCCATATCTCTTCAGTTTACAGAGAAGGATGTTGTGGGGGACCGTGTCAAAGGCCTTACAGAGGTCCAGATAGATGACATCTGTAGCTCTTCCCATGTCCACTGATGTAGTCACTCCATCATAGAAGGCCACTGGGTTGGTCAGGCAGGACTYGCCCTTGGTGAAGCCATGCTGGCTGTCTCAAATCACRTCCCTGTCCTCCATGTGCCTTAGCAYAGCTTCCAGGAGGATCTGTTCCATGATCTTCCCAGGCACAGAGGTGAAACTGACTGGCCTGTAGCTCCCCAGGTCTTCCTTTTCTCCCTTTTTAAAAATAGGAATGCAGCAGTTGTTTCTGTAGAATACTTATAATTTGGGTGCAATCTTAAAGGTAAAATCTCAAACAGTTGGTTAGCAGAAATGAAAGACTACATTGCGTTTTCTCATTTGTTGTTTTGTTTTGTTTAATGGTATAGGAATACCTCAGCCTATTAGTCCTTTTGCTGTCTTTCAGTTTTTCTGTTGTGCTTGGTAGTACTTGTTTCATGTGTATTGTTGTTTTTTTGGGTGAAGCTTTAAATATGATACAGCCACAATGCTGGCAGTCTAAAATATAACCACAATGCCGTACATGATGGAGGCAACCAGTGGAAGTAGAGTTAGAGGAAGGAAAGCTCAGGATGACAAAAATAAATTCAGGATACAATTTAGACATCTTATCTGTATCTTACTAATGCCTCTAAATAGCAACACATCGGTCAGTATTTGGAACGCAAAATTCAGAAGTTCACATATTATTGTTCTGGAGTTTCCAACAACATGGTGTGTGGGCATCCTGTGTGCAGTGAATTTACATATGTATATATGAATTATTGCTCATGCTCTCATAACTATTTTCTTCATGCACAGCAGAGGAAGCTGTTCCTTCAGGATTTGCAGACATCACTGGACTGGTCAAGGTAGTAGATTCACTCAAAAGCCTATAGAAAACTCAGAGAAGTGGTCAAACAAGGTGTTAGTATGGACAGGTCTGTAAATGTTTATATGCAAGTGCCTGTCCTGTAGAGGAAGCTAGAAGTGGTGTCTGTATTTCATACTGCACATTAATAGCATCATATTTTCAGTTTTTCATAATGCCCCAATTATCAGCTATTACAGGAAACTGTTCCATGCAAATCATCTATCTATCTCAAGCTGAATGTATCTCAAAATGAACCTATTCCAACTACATCTAAGAATGGTTTAAAAATAAAATAGGGAAAAATACGGGYATAATCTCTTAAAACTGAAAAGTCTGAAACCTCTGTTTGTTGTAGAAAGGGTTTCCCTCTCTTGGGTTCACTTTTGGGAGTCTGTAGGGAATGGGCTGTTGGTGGTTACAAACACCTAAGCCACCAGCTCCTCTTTGGTCCTGGTAGTATTGAAACATATCTGGTCTTCCTTTCCAAGTGTCTTGTCCCTTTCTGTCTGTTCTTTTTGGCTTCTTCAGCACCCTCGTGGCTTTTATGCTTCTTTGTGCTGCGCAATTTTTCATTGCAATGCACTTCAGTGTGGCCGCTGCCTGACAGCCTGGGTGCCAGGCGGGGAGCGCTGAGCCCATGACGGGGTTTCCTGCTGAGCCTGGCAGCTGCTGTGTGGAACGGTGGGGCAGGTTTGGGGTGGAAAAGCCTTGGGAAGGTAGAGCAGGCTGTGTGCAATGGGTGATTCAGAGAGTTTTGGCAACCAGGTCTCAAAAAAGATGTTGTGTGTAATAAACAGAAATTAATAGAAGCTCTGTAACTTGACCAAATTTGAGGGCAAGTTTCATGGGCTCAGTAAAATACTGACAATTCTTTGTCATATTACAAATCCCTGTTTAACAAAACAACACTAAAGCCTCTCAAAGAGCAAGCTGCTGTATTTTTTTTTTATAACCTGAACAAACAAYGTGATTTTGCCAAGCTTAATTCTTGGAAGCAGCTCAGCTCAGCAAGTTGCCATTTTAAGAAAAAAAAAATCACCTTGGGCAGGCACCTAAGTGTGGAGAATTTCAGCTGACAGTTTTTTGGCAAATTTGCAGGCAACCGAAAACTGGATTTGGTAATAAACTGTGGTGAGCAGCATTGGTCATTCTAACAGTAATTAAAATGGCAAAGATAGGTGGGACTAGGGAGGGGGAGAACTGAAAAAGAAGGAAGGAGGAATAAAGTGCAGGAACAAAAGGAGAAAGATGAAGCCATGAAGGTAAATGCTGAGATTGCAGAGCAAGTTAAATAAGAGAGGTAAAGATCATGGAGACCATACAATAGTTGGATAAATGTAGATAATAGGTGTCATTTTACTGTAAACAGGTGTCTGCTTAAATGTTTTGGAATGAGCAGTGTTATAGCAGGAGTTATAGCTTAATTTCAGAGAAGTTGCATAGTCTTAATCAAATAATAAAATGTCAAGAGTAAAGACATTATGGGTTTATTAACACTGTTCCAAAGCTATTGAATTCAGTGCAAATAATTCTTACTGGCAGGTGGGGTTTGTATCATATACTTACGTAGAGGATGTTTACTGCAAAAACATCACCGAATTTCAACAAGTGAACTGCAGAATGCTTTCTTCTAGACCACTTCCAAAGTAGTGTATTGGCATCTTGAACCATCTGCTTGTTTTTGGTCTTGGACTTAAAGTACCAAATTAAAATCCTCAAGAATGCAAAAAGGTTCCATTGAATTATTCTAATTTATTTGACTGTATCTTAAATGGCTTTATTCAGCTACTTCTGATAGGTGTATGTTTAGTCTGTTATAAAATTCAGATTTTGGCTAACCCTTCTTACAAGGAGGCACCAACAAGTCAGTATGTAAGAAATGAAGACATGCCTGTTATTCCATTATTCAAGGATAATAGAAACATAAAAACCACAAATAGAACATAAAACCACAATAAGGTAGACTAAAAAAGAGCTTAAAAACCAATTTGTTAAAGACATAAGACCAGCATTATTTCAAATGCACCAGGAACAGGAAGCCTGTCTTTATGCAGCAAAATTTGCAGATGATATTAAGTAAGTTAATCAGAATAGGAGAAATGAAAGCCAACTGCAAAGAAGCACTGCAGTGATACTGACTGATAAAGTGACAAGTGAAATTAATTGTAAATAAATGTAAAGTAGTTTTCAAACAGTAAAAAAAAAAAAAAAGCCTTTTTGTGCCCAAAAATGGACTTCAAACTGACAATTACTGTTCAAGAACTTCACTGTGAGATTATATATTCAGAGAGATGTGTATTCACTGTAAGCTATGAAAATAGTAGCAGTCAAAAAAAAGCCAATTTAATATTAGAATTTTTTAGAAAGAAATAGAACAAAGTAGAGAACATCATGGTTACAAGCAGTGTCATAGTGGTGCACCTGCACCTTGAAAAGAGAAGAATGAGTAGGATGAGTAAAGGGTGATTAAATCTTTCAAACAAGGAACAAATAGAACTATGAGTTTTCAGTCTGGGAAGAAGAAAATTGAAGGAGGCTGTGATAAGTTTATCAACTCATGAGTGGCGAGTAAATAGATTATGAGTGATTGTTCACTGACTCTTCTACTGCAAGGACATTGGGCATTAGAAGAAACTAGTAAGTGGTATGTTTAAGTTAAACCAAAGGAAGTTTTTTTTCATGTTTCATATAGTTATGCCATGGAACTCCTTGCCACAAGCTGAGTTTACATTGATTTGAAAAGTAGTAAGACTGGTTGCTGATATTATCCGTTAAGGACTATAAAGCTAATAATTGTGTCTCAGAGAGCCACTGAAACTCAGACTCACTGGAGGCTGGAAAAGTGTGCTTGGAAAAATCACTGTATGTTTGCTTTGGTTTTGTACATTCCCTTACGTGTCCACGATGGGCCACTGCTAGAGAGGGAATACAGGACAAGTGAAATGCTTGGTCCGACCAAGTATAGCCTTTCTTAGATTAAGCTTAACAAATGTTTCAGTTAAAAATGCTGCCAAGATGCAAGCATGCCTCAATATGCATGTAGCTTCAGAGATGGAGAGCTGGCTTTGTTTCTTTTGTGTGTTTGTTTTAATTTGACTTAACCTGAAATTAACATCTCCATTGAGATGAATAGGATAGAATTTTAGATCTTTGTTGATATTGTTACATGAAGGTATGTTACTTTCATGGCTAATTATATTTTAATTTACTCACTGCATATATTCATATCTTTTTTTCTGCATTTAATCACATATCAACTGTTGCCTTGTTTTTAATTTCTATACTTTTTAATACATCTTGAATGAGAGTTGCGCTGTAGAGTTCAGTGTTTATTGGCAGAAAGCTACATTGGACTACACAATTTTTAAGCATAAGAGAAACAATATGCAGTATCTTTTTATTAATGACCTGGATGATGGAGGAGGCATAGGTGACACTAAGCGAGGAAGGGTGCAAGCACACTGGAGGACAGGACTGGGTGTCAAAATGTCGTTGCTATATTCAAGAAATGGTTTGAATAAAATAGGTGCAGTTTAATAGGGACAAGTACAAGTAGAAATAAACAGAACTGTCTAACTGTACAAATCCCAGGTGTGGGGTTATTGACTAGCTAAGAGTGCTGCACAGAAGAATTCCACGTGATTTGATGGTTTAGAAACTGCCCAAGAATTAATGCCATCCAAGCAAAAAAGCAGGAAGAATGTAAGGATTATTTACTTGGGCCATAGTTTGGGAGACAAGTGGGGTGGTTGGTTGTTCTCTGTGTTAGTGTGGTCTTATCTGAGGAAAGATGCCTAGGATTCRGTGTCATGATATGAAGCAACATAAAGAGTCTAGAGATCAGTGAAAATGGTCAGAAGTCTAGAAAATATGATTCACAAGCCCAAATTAAATGACCTCTGTTATCATGTACCCTCTTAGGTTTTTCTTTGTACAGTATAACGTYTTCAAATTCATTAAAAGCTGTTGCAAGGCAACTGTTTAGGATTCATCACTTAATCGTGTAACTTTGTGCCCTGGCATCTATAATATGTAGAAGAATCTGAGTTCCTAACTTTCTCTGTTAGCTTGCTTCATTTTTTATGTTTACAGCCTCTTCTCGTCTAGCATGGGACTCYAGTCTGTCTGCTGCTGTCCTTTTTCTTGTCTTCTGTAAGTCATCCAACTTTGCTTATACTTTCAATATCAATATCAAACTGTATGCTCTAATTATGTAGTTCCTGGTCTTCACTAAAGTTAGTGAAACACAAAAAGTTGTGTTTTGAGCTATGACGGTGGAAACTGTGGTCACTTAGTCAGAAATGGAGATTTTTCTCTGCCTTTCTTTCCACAGAACTCAATAAACAAGTGCATCCAAGACTATTAAAAATTATTTAGTCTTTTTTTATTTGAAATTTCTTTGGAAAATATATTAAAATAAGTAAATTGTTACATATTTTATGTGATCTACCTCCTAATTGTTATGATCTCAAAAATACRGATTTCTCCAATTGAATTCAGTTTCCTCTTGAGCTCTTGTAAAATCTATTTTATAGTAGGTTGCTTATTTAAGACACTAAACACTGTATTTTGAAATACAGCTTAAAATGTCCTTTTTCTTTGTTGGCTGTTCTTTCTTTCTTTTTTATTTGTGTTACATAGGTCTTCAGTAATACTTAGAGGCAATGAYACTCCTAGATTAATTGTGCATTGTTCAGACCATATAACTTTGTCAGTTTTAATTTTGTTGTCTTTTTGTTTCACTGAAACATGTTTTTCCTGAACTTGCAAGGGGATGAGTAAGGGTTATCCTAGTTCATTTATCTAATGTAGTGAAGTAGAAACTCCTTAGAAAGAAAAATACACACGTCTTTTGACTATCTTCTTATATTAACAAATTATTTATGCTTGCAATCTTCTGTTGAGAGCCATCTCTGAACTCCTCTCTTTTGAGAGAGATTGACCAGAATGAAATGCACTGTTCCTAATCACTCTGAACCATTAGTTTACCAAAATACATTAAAATTTTACTGGCATTTTCTCTCACTGCTTTTGCATAATAATAGTATGCTTGCCTTTGTCCACTACTGTGCATCAGACTGAAGTTTTCATTGAGATTTTTGGGTGTTTCACAAAGAATCCTAAGGGTAAGGCTTTCCAGGAAGTCTGAGGGATCTAGGTGTCCATCCATAATTTGAAATTCAAATTTCAAACTAATTAGTAACTGAAGCTCCCTTAGGCTCCTTTGAAACTCAGCCTGTATCTTTTTCTGAAGAGATGCCTGGTGTAAGGTTCTGAATTAACCAGATGCTGAAGATTTCCTGAGCATTCCTACACTTTGCTTTCTCAGCTTTTTTTTTAATCCACATTGAATCTTTGCTTTTTACCCGGAAACTAATAGTGAAGTACTTTGTCAAAAGGTCAAGTAAACTATGTCAATCTGTTCTTTTCSCCTTGCTATTTAGTTTGCATGGTCAATGGAATCTAAAAGCCATGTAAAAATTCTGCTCAGCAAAAAGGGATATGTGTTCGATTGTACGGGGGTGGGGGGTGGGTGTAATCTAAATAAATTGATTTAATTTTAGCATATCATGGTTCCCTTCCATTTTCTTAATTTTTTTCAATGTAATTTCTCCCAATTTATATCAATGACCATGGCTTTTTTTTAGAATTGTTCATAGCTTTAAAATTGTTATCTTTCAACATGGGGGCTGATGTTGCTTGATAGTTTGTCAACTCTGTAATTTAAAATCCCTCCAGAACACCTGGATATATTTCTAAACATGCGTGGTGATTTARTATTTCCTTTGTTGTTCAGCTGTAGCAATGCAACTCGCCATTACAATCTTAAGGAATTCATTTTATGGTTGCCTCCACCTTTCTATCACCTGGACATTCAAGGTATTTGGATTTGCCTTTGTAATATCACTGCAAGGTGAGAAACACAATTCTGAAGAGCACAAGGTGAGGAAGAGTGGGGAATATTTCAAAACTTTCATAACTTTCAGAACTTTGCTACTAAGTAAATTATTCTATGACTGACTTCTATGGGACTAAAATTAGACCAGTGTAAAAGCTTCTGAAAAATTTCACCCTCAAGGCTTGTCTTCAAGAGGAAATTACTGTAAGAAAGCTGAGGTGTAAATTTTAAAACACATTAGCTGCTAAGCTCTAACTCCCCATATGAATAATCTCAGAGTTTGAGGAGGTTGCTCTACTTGGAGAGCATGTAATCAACTGTAAATTCAAACTCCATCTCACTTTGTTATGGCATCAGTGTGTAAGGTATGTTTGCTCCAGCCCCTCCCAGGAAAATGTGGAAATTGAACTCAGATTCATTCAGTCTCCACTCCAACCATGATACCATCCTTTTCACTTTTGCCTTCCTACATACCTGCACTATTGTAGAATCTAAATTTTCCTAAGGTTTGATATGTTGTAACAAATCTAAGTTCTTCTGTGCTTGAACAGCTGTTCATGTTTCCAGTGTATACACATTTATCTGCTTGCAATAAACTTTTATAATCTACATTTATCAGCATCAGCTGCATTGCTCGTGAACCCAAGTAATTTAAATTCTTGAATCTGACTACATTATTTTCTATTACTGCCTGTTCTTTATTTCTCTGTATGCTATGTGTGTGTTTGTACAAATATAGAACCTAACTCTGTCATTAAAATGATTAATAACATGGTTTTCTACAGATGCTTAATTTTTTGCTTTTCATAACTTCCATTTCTTTCTCCACTCCTTTGTTCTTTCATTACCAGCTTTGCGGTGCTTTTAGTAGAAGTTGGTTACATGTTATAATTTAAAATACTTCACATTCAATTTCTCTTGCATACTTAAGAACACAGCAGATCGATAATGTTTTATGAAACAGGTTGGACTTCATGATTTACTTCTCCTGCTACTTTTAAATTTGACTGAAATTTAGTTTCTGAAACATTCTTTGACTGTGAATGACAATTATATCAGTCATTTTTTTAAAATGTCAGGAGAAATAGCTTCATTTTATGAATATTTTTGATGTGCTACTCTGATTTCTTATATAATTTTGGTAAGCTYCACAGTATAGGAATTGAGACTCTCTCATATTCAATAATTGAACCTCTTATTTCTCACACACTGACACTTCAGTATTGTTTGATTGTAACATCTTGATTCTGATATCGAAAATTTGCTCTGAACTGTTTGTTATCTATACACTCAGAGTTAGTGACTTTTTCTTTTGACTTTAATTCCCTTTAAGGCATCAGTAGGTGTGACAGCTTTCCAGTTACATCCGTGTCAGACTTTCACCCCTGGACAGAAAGGTTCTGGAAGAAATTTAACCTGCTCTTAATATTAATGTCCTTTTTGCTTAAAATGTATTTAAATTGATAGATGCCGTAAAGAATAAGTGGGACAYGAGTGTGAAAATATTTTAGCTAAGAAATATTAAACTACAAATCTGAGATGAAAATTCAGTGTTAAAAATGTAAAAAAATGTGTACAATTTATAGTTTCTAGAAGAAATACTGTCCTCCCTGGAGAGGAAAAGCTATTACCATTGCTTTAAAACAGAGCTGGCATCRATAACCAGTAGCTTACACTGCTTACTTGCATTACCTTTTTTAGCATTCTATAAACAGAAATAACTATTCTGTATTTTATAGTTACAAATTAAATTTAAAATCCAGATTTATTTTCCCCTGTGGGCACATATTTAAGGTAAGAGGACTGAACATTCATAATCAGAATGCAGAAAAAATCCTTTATTACCACAAAATTAAATATGATGTTGCTTTAAATAGAAGTATACATTTTTCACAAACTGGACTGGGAGGAAATAGTATTATGACTATGCTTTGCAAACCATTTTGTGTATCKATGACCAAACAGTTAGATACTAAAAGTTGAGAGTAGGAGGATGGGTAGGTTGTGATAAGTACAGAGACCCTCTTTCCCTAACTAAATTTCATGTTAATCTTTCTGAATTACTGTGTGTCTGTGAGGTTTTTTTTAAATTTAAAGTTCTTCTGAAATAATGCAAGGTTTGGACACATATCATCAACTGCAAATAGGTAGTCTGCAAGTGTTTGGCAGAGAATCATTACACATACTTGATTGTTTCCTCCATCTTGCCGAGTTGGAAAATGGTTGTATCAGTGTCTGAGAACAGGCAACCTTCAATGGAGTTCTCAGCCATCCTAGAGGTACAAAAGCTTCAGGTGCTCAACATCTTTAAAGATTACACCTCCATTTACGTAGGAAATGAAGATTCTCTAGTCTTACATTCAGCACTATCCAACTCCATTTTATTAATGGAGTAAAGTACTATTCACTGTGAGTAATGGCAGCAGAATGTCTTTCTGATTTTATGTGCTTTTAGGCAGTCTGATTTGAAAGTGTTGGTTTGGTGCTTCACTTTYTGTTTTTTCTATGAATCCCACTGGACTTGCAAATTAACTGGTATTCAGGTGTTGACATGTGTTCTTCAAAAGGTTTAAAGTAACTGCTAAGCTACTGATGAAGGATGCCACAGAAAACCTGCTGAAAACACTTCTGTTAACACTCCAGGAAAAACTCAAAATGCACTGAAAACGGAAAAAATAATGTACTCAGAAGTAAATGTACAGTGAGATAATTAATTTTTTTTTAAATTGCACCATGCATAGGGGCTGCTGAGTGTGCTTGTGGGGCAAGAGAAACAAGGATCACGATGCACAAGATGAGTATTTTATGTTTAAAACCATCACATACAAGCTACATCCTTGCTTTATATAACAGTGCTTTAGTGGTAATGGAGAACAGGTAAAAGAGAAATGAGGACTGATCTTCAACTTTTCTTTTTTAAATTTCCTGAGGAAAAATTAAATGGACTAGAAAGTATAGAATGTGTGGGTTGTAAGCTATATATAGTAAGAAAAAAAATTAATTGTGGTTAGGCAATGGCAATGATAGATCACAAAATCGATCAACTCCTCCACAGAAAATAAAGGTCTTCTGCCAGTCTGGAACTGAAATAACAAAATTTTGTGCTTTGTTTTTTTGTCTCTTTTATTTGGGAGGGAAAGAGACTGAGAGGGAGAGGGAGAATGCAAGGTAATGGAAGTGCCGTTTGCCTTTATGCCATGTTGAAGTATTGATCCTTGGGGAAATGTCCAGCTGTTGTGGCAATACAAGCCCAGACTCCTGTCATACCGTATCTTTTTGAGTACCTGAAATCAGGGGGTTTGCAATCAATTAAAGTATATGTGCTGAACAACCTACCCACTGGTAAGAGAATGACTTTGAACATTCTAACAGTTTATTGCTCTAATTAATATGCAGTTAATTATGAAAATATATCAGAGCCCCTCCCTACCTCTGCCTCTTTCTCTTCTGTTGCAGGAGTTTTTAGCACCTTGCCAACTACTGGAATACTGATAACACCATTCAGACTTAAGGAGAAAAATATTAAAAGGTCATTATAAGATACCTAGGTGCAACAGATGTTTTCCAAATTGATACTACAACTTCAAATAAAAAAGTACTAATTATAATTTTTATCATCATAGCCAGCAAAGACAATATTTGAATCTGGGAAGGAATCTTACCATGCTCCGATTCAGTCTCTGACCACATCTATTGTGGCTCCTCCTAGTYAGAGTTTCTAATGTGACAAACCCTTACCATTTGTCACAAGTCTCACAAATTTGAAGTCTTAAAGTCCAGATCCTGAATGCATGTGATGGCTCCTAAATATGATTTTACCTTAAAGACCTAGGTGAAAATTGTCAGACAGAGCTTAAAGGCTCCAAAGCTCTCAGCCATCAAAGAGCCTGTAACTGATTTGAAGTGAAGCAGCATTAAATGAATAGCGTGGAAGGCTTATTTGGGTGCAAAGTAGCGCTGAGCTATGGGGGAGAAGTGATGCTGTATGGCGGGGAACATGTTCTGCTTGAATTAACCATGGTGTTTGATGCAGCGGTACTGCAGGTATTTTTCCCCTGGCTTTTCAGGTTTAGAGCTCAACCACAGAAAGTGTTTTTGAGGGGAGACCTTAAGCTTGTAGATGCAGAGGTTGTTTTTGCACAGGGAAGTTGTCATAATAACTGGCTGGACTGGTGGAAAGCGGGGAAAGAGTTGCTTTTTTTTCCAGTGAAGTTTAAGGTATTTTGACATATGTTTGTATATCTTTAATACTTTGACTTTGGTTGRACTACTGACTTGCTTACAGGTTCAGGCTGTATGTCAAAGTTTGAAAGACTGGGACTGCAGAGAAGCTTTTCTGTCTTTCCTAACTAAGAAGTGCAAAAGACAGTCAGATAGGACCCCTACTAAATCCAGAAATCCTGGAGATAAGCATAAGAGGTGTTTGGTATTAGCTATCCCCTCTCAGACTTTGTTCAGACTGGTGAGTATTCTTTTACTGTATTTTAACATATTACTTTGGCAGTGGGAACAGGCCTGGTAGGGAGCAAAGGATCTGATTTCTACTTTTCCTATGATATCCAGAAAATAAACTGTCTTTTACTTACTCTGTGTTTTCAGACTGTCATCTTTGACTCTCTGTTTCAGCCTGAGGAGCAGTGCCAAAGAGGTATGAGTTTGGCACACTGGGCTATTTTCTGTGTTGTACTCTGGTTATTATGCATTTTCAAACGTTTCTTCAATTGCTTTTGTTCCTGTGCCTCTGCAGCTGCCTGGCTGCAACCCTTGCACCTGGGTTGAACATGCACATAACTCAATAATGGTTATGTGTTGAAGGCATTAGTTGAGTTTTTATTCAAGAAGAGTATTATATATTTGTTTCTTTTCTAATGTGTTTGCCTGTCCTGTATTATGGTATTATATTTACCTTCTTTATTAGCAAGGATTTGCTCACCAGTGTAAGACAGAGTTTTGCCTTTTTACTACTTTCTGTATTAATCAGTTTTAAGAATTGCTAGGCAGTTGCTTTCTGTGATCTCTGATTTCAAGCTCTGCATGTTTATTTACTTTGAGGAAAGGTAGACTATGAGGCTCTTTTTGTATAATTTTGGATTCTTTGATGCTCAAAATCTCTCAGCATACCTAAACTCCATGTTTATGGGTATGCTTCTTAGTTTTGTAAATCCTATTATTTCATCAAACATTCATACTCACTCAGGMCTTTTGTCTCTGATCCTTATCTTGATCTTGTCTCTTATCAGGGCCTATGCCAGTACCCAAAATTTCAAAATTAGATTTTCAGCCTTAAATCAATTGTCTAGATCATTTACGTTTTCAGCTTCTTTATATTCCTCTGTGTGTTTTATAGTGACTCTTTAAAAAAAAAAAAATTGCTCCTGAGCTGTTTTTTATTTTTCTCTGCAGTATTTTTCACAATCCCAAGTTAACTAAAAGCTACTAAAAATATCAAGTATTTAAGAAGCAGCTGTAGTCAGAAAAAGAAATATGTCCTTTGGTGGCATGCAGTAATGAAGTACTTCTTAAACTTTTTTCAGTCATCTTTTACAAGGCCAGATCATTTCAACTCTGATGGGCCTTTCAGTTGCTTTGTTTTATTATGGGTGAATTCTCACCTCACTTTACACCTGTGCTTTTCAGTGTATTCCCGAGTTGGACAGTAGGACTTATTACCAAGGGAAGGATCAGTTTATTTCATGCCTTGTATAATGGGCATATACAGCAATTATACAGGACCCAATACAGCAGTTCTTATCAGTCAGCATCATATAACTACTTCCCAGAGACTAATGCCAGAGCCTTGGAAAAGTTSCCCCAAAAGATATTATAAACAGGGTAAGATACTGAGCTTGGCTCAGCAGACTTGGCTGAAGTGCTTAACTGTGGGAGAGCATTCAAGGTGGGGACAAAGGAGCCTCCTTGCCTGCAAGGCTTAGGTCTCTCCCCATGCAGCTGCCCATGTCTGATGATCTCTGTCTGGAGTGCTCTCACCCTGCATTCGGGCAGTGCTGAAAATGTAAGGTATAATATTGACAAGTTCTGCCCAGGAATACTCTCCTGTGGRACAAAGTCTTCCCTTTTTGGAGTCCTTGAAGTTGTAATGCTTTAGAATCCCCACCAGTTCAGCTTAGCAGGGGTTTATGTGGTTTGTTTGGGTTTTTTAATGCCAGGAAGCTGTGCTCTTTACAAGAGAGCATAACAGGTTCTAGGGTCACCTGTTTGACATCGATGTCCTTTAGGAATTTTCTGTTTTGTACAACAGAGAGCTAACCTGTCCTTGTCCCTATCAAATGCTTCTGTTGCCATCTCTGACCCTCTGGGGGATCTTTTCCTCTGAAAGACAGGTCTCTCATAAATCCTCTGCAGCAAATTCTAATTTTAATTCCTAAACATCAGTGAGTCTTAAGGTGTTCTTTCTGACAATGAGTGTGGGAAAATGAATAATATTCAATTAATTATACCAGAGGTGGAGAGGTTGAAGTTTTACCTTACTAAGATCGGTAGAAATAAACACAAAAGCTAGTTATCAGCCACACATTGTTACATCTTGCACCTTAATAATTACACAGTTACTGCTTATTTGGCTGAAGACCTGGCGTGGCATCTTTGTTACTTCAATTTATATTAGTCTTGATGCATAACTAACAATTAGACTTATAAGTTTAATTCAACAAAATGATAATGCGATTCCATTTGAAATATGCCAATGTGGTATGTAGAGTGATTAGACACATAAAATTGGCCTTGTCATCTGTAGTAATCTGAACGCTGTCTATGCTTTACATCTTAACAGGAACAGATTTTTTTTATGTCTATTTAGAGATATGTTTAAAATGTACCTGGCTTTATGGACTAAATATATTAAGGGCCTTTATGAAATTGTAATTCAGTAACTTTCATRTAGATGGTTTGAGTATGATATTTTTCAAAGACACCATAAAATACAAACATGTCGGCTACAGCTGTAGAAGGTTTATTTAGCTCAGAAATATATTAGTGTATTTATACTGTATATATTACCRTGTATAAGGTACTGCTATATATTTGCAGTCATATTATCRTCAGGCAATTTTCTATCTTGAGTTATCAGAAAAGGGAATTAGAAAATATAATGCTAGCCTTAGGGAAGCAAACTTTTTTCAAAGCTCCTATCTGCTATTATCACCTGCCAATGATTTAATGTGTTTATAGTTTATGCTAACCTTTCTTAGCTTTCCTTTTTATCCATTATAGTCTGTGTACCTGGTAGAAGGGGAGCCTGCAGCCAATTGCTGTTACTTTGCAGCTCCTATCTTTACTCACCAAATAGCTATTTTCTTTTTTATTCCTTTTTTTTATTCCTGTAAGGTAGTAACTGTTGGCTGTTATAAAATTGCAATCTCATTAGAAAAGGTTCATCCAAATAAATTCACTGCTGATATTAGGCTTTGAAATGTTAATGTCTTAGTCTTTCTTTGGGATAACATATGTTTTTATATTGATGCTTAAAGAGACCCCTTTAGACTCTCTCATTTCCAGAAGACTTGTTATGACAGCAAAACAGCATTTTGGGACAGTCTGTGGGATCATGTTTTTTTAGGTAGTGCCTCATTTAAGAATTCTTAGTACATCTCCCTATTAAAAATATGTCCATAGTTTGAGTAAAATGAAAGTGAACGAAAGTCTTAAGTGCATGCGAGAATGTTAGTGTTCTTTATCAGCAATATGAACTGCTGCGATGTTTGTTTGACTCTGGGATCTGTGGTCCTTTTTGTACTTTTAGTCCTCTACTCCTTCTATAACCAGAGACCAGTGGAGCTGAGCTTGAAGCTTTGTTACAAAACTCCAATGTCCTATTAGATGCACACTCAACCTTTCTTGCTTTCTCCAGTTTGCATCAGACATTTTGCATGATTACAGGTGGGAGGTATTCTTTATGTCCAGTCTGTGTATATTCATGGGAACTAACYAACCTCTCCGAATGGATTTTGATAAAGCCCGGTAATGACATCATGGGAATGTTATTTAGTTATTACACTTAATCTGGCAATGGAGTATAGAGTAAATGTGTAGCAGAATAGTTTCATGCCCTATCTGAAAATAAAGGATTATCATGTGCTGGGATAACTGTCCTTTCACACATAGTCTTTAGTTTCATGGAATAGTTAATTTGGGATCCTTCTGAATCAGATCTCACTGAAACTCTTAGGACACAGCTCTAGAYATCTTCAATTGCACCTATTTCTAATTGATCTCATTTTAACATAAACCTAAAGTAATTGCACTGCTTGTAATAAAATTAAGGTCTACTCACAATTGTTTCTATGTAGGGAATTTTTTCAAAATTTTAAATACTTTTCACACTCAGAAATGTGCTCTCATTGTCTCCTGATCTCAGTCTAGGCATATCTGACCTGTGTGGATAGAAGTAGCTGAATTTTGTTTCCTTTCACTTCGTATTAAAGAGGATAATTTTTTATTCAACCATTGGACATGTGCCAAGTATTTCTAAACGTCCATTATTTCACAAACGATTCTATAAAGCAGAATTAAGGTATTATGAAGAGGACTTTTGGTTGTATTACTTCTAACATTTAATGTTTAGAATTAATAGAATTAGTCATTGCTGTATTGGATTTGAATAAATTGATATGGGATTGTATTAAGCAATATGTCCCATGTGCACAAGCTCATTTGCTTGTTTTTCAAAAACGTATAAGCCATACTGAGAGCAGTTTTGCATTTATTATGCTATGTAACTAGCTCTACTTTTACCAAAGGGGAAAAAAACAGCCTAATTTCAGATATTTTCAGATATGAAAACTTTTAGAATTGTATTATTGTTGTTGTTATTTAGAATTATTTATCATATAATGCCGGTCTGTGTATGGATACTTTACACTGGCATAACTGTCATCACAGTAAGATTTTCTTTTACAAAGTTCCTGAAACAGTTCACCTTATATGACCTTTGATTGTGAATACAGTTATGCTGCTATAGCTTTTTTATATTGTCAGCATTAGAGATGTTCTTAATTATAGAGATATAATTGATCTGTTACGAATTTGTGTGCCAGTACGCTTTAAAATGTTTGAATTGGACTCTTCTCAGTGGCTGATCTCTTTGTTGGGATGACTTGATGTCTAATAGGAATCAACAGGAAAAGCAGTACACTTTTTAAATCTAAATATATTTTTAAAAATCAAGACAAAAATTGGTGCTTTGTTATACTTGTTCTGGCCACCTCCCCTTGTAGTTTTCAGTAGCAAACAGGAGTATTTCTGCACAAATACCTTGAAACGSTAAAATCCGGAGTTCGTACTTCATTTCAATTTTGCGGGGGGAGGGAGGGGGGGGGAGGGTAGTAAGTGGGAAGAAACCGCCCACTTACACAACATACTCGAATCTTATGCTGAAGCATTCAGGAATCTCTTTGCTTTTCAGTTCAGCATGTGACCCCAGTATAAGTTACCGTCAGAGGTGTGAGTGGCTGCCATGAAATGGCACAAAGTTGGAATTGGAAGGGGAATTTGAAGCCCTGGGGTTTTTATTGTTGGTTGGACAATAAACCTGTTATATGACCTTGAGCAGACCACATTAACCCTGACTTTCCAAAGCATTTGCACTCCTGAACGGGATCTATAGGTCGGTCAGTTGCAATTTCCTGTAAGGTGAGAATGGTGCCTTAACAGGGTGCAGACAGTTCATTAGCACAAAGTGCTGTGAAATTTTCCAATGAAAAGCATTACAGGCAGTGGAAATTATTATTAGGAATTAATAGTATTATAAATTAGTAATAATACTATAGTTAGGTTTACCCTATGGTGTTGTACTTTACCCCTAAGCAAGATAAATCATAAGCTGCTTAGAAGTTTTTTTTTTACAATAAAGTGCAGCAGTTAAGGGTCTTTAGAACATTTCTGCAATATTAAAATGATTCTTCAGCCAGCATATTAGCTTCTTCAGTCTAGTCTAAGGTTTTAAAAAGTAAAACAAACAAAAGCCCAAGGTATTATTTACTTCATTAGTCCTCTCTGCAGCATGAATTTCTTTCTGAACTTCATTTCTGCTTAATAAGTATATCTTTCGATGTTCCTTATGTTACTAAGCAACACCAACACTACCAAATAATAGGAAAAAAAAAGTAATAAGGTACTGTAGTTCTGATCATGTATTATGGGGTTGATTTCTTAGGAATACTCAGATTCAAAGAGTGTGCGGTGCAGCAATGTAAAATATATTGTTTTCATTACAAGAAGCAGTTCATATCTTCTAAATATGTGCATTTAATTGCATAAAGGCAGAAAAGCAACACAAAAATTATTCAAATAACATTCCAATTATATTTGATAAATCATCTTTAAAACCTTTACATTTATGTAGCAATTATAACCTAACCACAGGATCTAACATCTTAGAGCTTYATCAAAATCTATCAAATATCTTAGGCTGAAGCTGGAATGTTGTTCTGATGGAATTGCTCCCAAAGGCAATTTTGATCTACTTACGCACCAGTTTTACAGCACATTCTGAATTCCATTATTTCTGGTAGTATTTCTTGGGTAAGGTTTTGTTCTACCAATGACTGTAAGAAATTTCCACTGTATAAAACAACTAATTAATTGCCAACTGGTTAAACTAACATAATTGTTTTCAAAAATGCTACTAATACTTTGGTCCATAGAAAATGCAGAATCTCTTCTGTCACATGCTTTCTAAGTGTGTTTTATAGAGAACCGCTGATTTCAGATGGTAAATTAAACACTCTCACTCACATCACATGTGAACCTGAGAATATTTTGGAAGACTAGTCTTTCCTTAGTTCTAAGTATAAATTTCTCATTCAGCTTCCAGGCTTCTTTGAATGACAGTATTTGCACCTGATTCTTAGGTGCATGAAACCAGATAACTATCAGTTAATTGGAGATAAAACAGTATTAGTGTGTTGGGTTTTTTTTAAAAAGTGAATTTGAACATTTTTTCATCTATCACCAGATTCAGGAAGAACACACCTCTGTCTATACTACTGCAGAGTCCCCATTCTCAAATACTTTTGTATCTTTTTTTACACTGGTTTGAGTTCATTTCAGAGAAATTCCTTCTTTCTTCTCTGCCCTTCTATTTTTTGTTTAAGCTATTGACCTAGTTAGTCTCAAGAATACTTCTCAAAAACTCTAAAAATAATTTTCTTTCTGGTTAAATAAAGTTGCYTAAAAAATCTGTCAAGAATCAGTTCATAAAACTGTTTCAGGGTGGGATAGTTCTGGAATTTAAATTAGATAATGAACTATGTGTCTCCACCTTGGTAGTTGGAAGGCATTCCTTGCTTGGCAGACATTCAGGCTGGTCTTGCCGTAGTTTCAAAGCGCTTGTAATCTAATGTATACAGGTATACTCATTATAATGTATAATGTGCTGTGAATATCAGCACAAAAAAGGTAAATTGAAAAAAATTGTAAGGTGTTTACAAAACCAATTCCTCAATCTTCCTGAAAGAATTTTAATTTAAAAATGAAGATGACTAGAATGTAAATTAACACTGGGGTTTTGGAACAGGTTAAAAGAAAGATTAACTGCTCCCTGCTCCCTTGTCCCTCCTCCCAAATCCCAGCCTACTGGCATCACAGGTCTGGAAAGAGCCGTGCAGCCATATATTCCTACTTCAGAGAAGAGAGGAAGTGTTTTCAAAACCATCTTATGCGTAGCTCTATCCTTAGTCAGAATGGACTGTTTAGGAACCTTGTGAATCACCAAAAATTTGACTTGAAATTATTAAAGCAGAGTCACTGCCTACAAACACGCTTAACATTTGAAGGCCGGTAGTTCGGGAGTCATCTGGGGTGTGATGCCTCAAATTGCATGATCAGTGTTGTACATTCCATGGAGCTTTTCAAAACCAACATTAGCTGCCATTATAGCAGAATGCATTTTGATTCTTCAGCAGCAATAAATAGCATATTTACCATTTCCCAAACTTGCTATCCAAAAGAGCAGTCATTCTGAAAAACATAACTACAAATGGCTTTGGTGTAAACATATCTGTTCKTCCATCCTGTAATTGCCATAGAAATGCTTGCATTCCCTGCTCTTGAGAACTTTATCTAGAACTTCCATGTGAAGTTCTTAGTAAAAAACTTCCTTTCAGGTTAGTAAAGGAGAACATTATTTTCTCTAGTCTCTGATTACAAAGCCAATTTGTACTTGGACTTTTCCAATATTTAATAAGTGTATGCTCACACACTTTACTTGGTTGAGGCTGTGGTCTTTTTGAAGAAGCAGTTGCCCTTTAGGTCTTGCTGGGACATTAAAGGGAACGCTTGCCACAGATTTACTCACTAAAGGTCATAGTTTATTTTTAAAATGGCAATTTTAGGGTTAATATTTGCTATCTATCTATTCAGGCTAATGAGTCATTCCCTAGATATCCCAGAAGCTGGAGTAGGTTTTTATAAGATTTAGAAAATAGATTTAATGAATCTGCTACATTGCCTAGACTGTTATTATCAAAAATGTTCTTATGTTAAATGTTTAAGTCTGTAAAGTAAGCCTCGAAGTAAACAATTTTTAAATAGAAATACTGAGTGCTCCTCAGAGCCATGACAAATGGGAATTGGCTGTGTTTTCTAAGGTCGTTTCTAAAAGGCGAAGTACTGTGACCAATTTATTCAGAAAAAGAAAGAGACTAACTGACAGTGGAACTGAAGAAGGAGCTAAAGTTGTAGTATTTCTGAGAATGCTTTAAAATATGAGCCATAATTCAAATAGATTCCTAAAAACGGTTATTTTTTTTTTAAATGGCTGCTGCTTCACTGTATGAAATAGCTTGTTTCCACACTCTACATTGAAAACAAAACAAGTTAAGGGTATAGATCTATCCTACAAATCTTAAAATGTTATAATTGCTCAGAAATGGGATGAAGTCCAAGAATCYTTTCAATGAGGATTTGTCCTGTAAGATTTTCAGACATAGAAACAGGCAATCCAAGCATAGTGGTTCCAGTGCAGGCGTTGCATTGATCTGAATTTTTTATCACTGCTATTGTGATGGCAGATCTATAGCAATCTGTTTCAAATAATATACACAAGAGTTACCCAAGAGACTTGAAATGTAAGCAACACAGTTACAGTGACATTTTCTTTCACTTGCGTGTGCATGTGCACGTACCTGCAAGCCTAAAGCTTTTTTTCAAATTTTTAAGAGATTTAACATTCACCTCTTCCTTAAAATGATTGTATGCTATGTGGATTAAGAAAAAGAAGGTATCCAGCTCCAACCAAACTTGCTTCCCTGCAAAAGTTTTTTAATTGCCCAGAAAGCATCTAGGTATCTCTTATATGGAGCTTTGGAGCAGAATATTATCTGAAATTTGATTTTCCCAATACTTCAGTGACTATGCTTCACAATACCTGGATAGTTGCAAAGAATCCACCCTGTCTCATTTATTTTTTCCATTGTGATCCAGCTCAGACACTTTACTCTTGCTTTGCCACACTATTAGTTTTCTGCTCTAAAGGGCTCAGGTTCCAAAATTTTGCCTATATATCTGTACTTTGTTTTCTGTGTCTAAGTAAACAGAACTTTTTTGGTGTGATCCGTAGCTCACTGGAAACCAAATGGATGCATCACTGTCCAGTGCTATTATTTAGATTAGGATATACTATTCTAGCAGGGAATTTGGGGAAAGGCATTGACATTCAAAAATGCTTTGGAATTATTATTCATATCATATTGGGTATGGTATATATGGCAAGAGAAGTATATTGTATATATGGAGGAGAACTAGGGAAATCAAAGCAAGCAAATAATGGTCAGGAATTTAAAATCAGGTAAACAATTCTAATGTTCTGCTTAGAGGAAATAAAAGCTGCTGAAGGGTTAGTATCCATCATTGGTCACCTATGGTTAAGGGAAAAAAAAAAAAMCATGAGTTTTTTTTGTTCTTCTGAAATAAAGTCAGGGAAAACAAATAACTGTGGTATAAATTTTCTGTTATGATCACAGATTAGATTTGTGAATTGAATTGTGAGTTGAATTTCCAGCTGGTGATGGGTTTAGAAATACTGATTTCTCTTATTTTATTTTGTAGATGCTTCAGAAACTTGCTGTGTGTTTACCACGGGTTCTGCCAAACAACTCAAGAGGGGACTTACCTATTCTTTCATTAGTCGAGCATAACATTATCTTGAACTAATTATTCCTCCCACATGGCCTTCCTACTAGTGTCAGCTTATCTTCTGCTGACTCATGCTCAGGGTGCTCCTGTTGAGAATGGGGCACTGTTGGAAACACTGAAGTCACAAGTGGGATTATTCAGCAATAAAAGTGAACACTATTYGGCACAGGTGAGACCTCCTGGCACAAGCCGACAAATACCTCAGACAATCATCATAGGAGTTCGTAAAGGAGGGACAAGGGCTTTGCTGGAAATGTTGGATATTCATCCTAATATTGTGGTAGCAGCTACAGAAGTCCACTTCTTTGACTGGGATGAAAATTATGTGAAAGGAATAGACTGGTATAGAAGTCTGATGCCATTTTCTTATGGAAATCAAATTACAATTGAGAAAACACCAGGCTATTTTACATCACCACAGGCTCCAGAAAGAATTCATGACATGAATAGCTCCATTAAACTGCTGCTCATTCTAAGAGATCCCACTGAGAGAGTGATATCTGACTATACCCAAGTATATTACAACAGAGTAGAAAGCCACAAGCCTGTTCAGCTTTTTGAAGATATTGTTATTAAGAATGGAGCACTTAATACCAGATACAAAGCTATTCAGAGAAGTTTGTATGATGTTCATATGGAAAAGTGGCTTAAGCATTTCAGCTTGGATCAGATTCACATAGTGGATGGCAATACTTTAATCAAGGACCCTCTTCCTGAATTACAAAAAGTTGAAAGATTTCTAAATCTTCCTTCCCGAATTATGTCCTCTAATTTTTATTTTAACCAAACCAAGGGATTCTACTGCATTAGAAGTGATGGAAGGGAGCGATGTTTACATGAATCCAAAGGGCGTCCCCATCCTCTTGTTAACAACACTGTTTTAGAGCAACTGTATTCTTACTTCAGAGAGCACAATGCAAAATTTTACAGAATGGTTAATCATTCCTTTGACTGGCATTAATGCATTTGGAATCAAAGTTTCTTAAAAAGGGCCTGAAACAAACTCTTTCAAACATACCTTTCTAAACTGTAGAGATTCGTATTATGAGAACTTAACATACTGGTTATATGCTTCATTGGAATAAAACATCTGTTAACYCATTGAAATGGTACCCTTTATGTTGGGAAAAATAACTGTCACGTATTTGTATGATTACTGTGAGTCATATTTTGATCTTCTTTCTCTCGTCATGCAAATACATTAACTTCAGCGGACTTACTTCAGAAATGTATCTGTTACAAGATTTGTGCTGTTTTGGAAAAATGACTGCTTCTAACAGTGTAAAAGATGTAAATATTTGCAATGGTATTATTCTAACTGTTCTGTATTTTTTGTTGTTAGTATTTTTTATATCACGCACAATGATAGTGGTGTTGATTTCTAGAATTTTTCATACAGTAAATTAAATTGTATGTTAACACAGGGGCATACATAGTGGCTCCAATAAATAATTCATCCTCTGTTAGTATGCCGAAGTTCTTAATCAATTAATAGTAAAAGGAATCTATTTCACCTGTGATTTTGAATAGGTGAACTAGAAGCTCCCTCTCTGTATGTCATTAGACATACACTCTTAACTATCTTGGGTTTGCAAAAAAAAAATATCTCCAAACAAAGTAAAGATATGAACTGTTTGAAGAAGCTTTAAATAAGAGTTCTGACTGTAAAGAAATTAAAATATCCCAGGCAACCTCAATTTACACTTATTCTATACACTTAAAAAAAAAATAATGCAAAAAATTATTAATATCAGCAAATGTACAAATATTTGATTATATAAATTATGTCACTTTGCTCTTGAATGGAAAAGCTCTTAATTAGTACTACCATATTAATCATGTTTGTATTCTGTGASTAGTTATTCTATTCCTGTCCTGGCTTTGGTTTACATATCTCCATTGGCACATTGATTCTTCTTAAAAAAAAAAAMCAAAAAAAAACCCCAAACAATTATTTGTTTGCCCTCCAAAGCATGGAGTATTTTTATGTTGTCATTTCTAATGCAGACCATGGGATGTTCTCAAAGTTAAAATAATATCTTGCTTACTGTATATCTCAGACACAGTGTTCAATATGAGAAGTATGACATACTCAGATTATATATAAAAACCACACCCATCTATAACCCAGCATTGGGAAATTTTATTTTTAATATTTTTTTTGTTTGACAGTATTGTGCTGGTCTGTTCTCCTTTTTCATGTAAACGTTTTATTATATACCAATACCAAAGAAGAAAATCAACTTGAAGTGTTAAATACGGTGCCAGATAGAGCTACAGATGCAGATGTGCTTGTTTGACATTGTACCTTGCAATCCAGAAGCGCTGGTGCAGCCCATAGTAGAAGCATTCATTAGGTGCTCTTCAAGCTTCTCAGAACACTGGTGAGCTGTAGTTGTGTGGGCCCACTCTGAGCATCACAGCGTCAAACTCCGCCTAACCCTGGTGAGGATCCCGAATCTGTGTCCTTCTGTCTAAGCCACTGTTCAGCCTACAGGAGTATATGTTTCTAACGTGGGATTCAGTCTTCCACTTCACAGGCTAAAAGGTATGTATTGCAGCGCTGATTTTTAGGCTGCTAATACGTTATGAGAAGGCTTCTCAGATGTTAGGCAGGTAGTAGTATTCCACTGAAGCTGGACAGAATCAGACCCAGCCAGATTATGTGGAAAGAGCCTTCATCAAATATTCCCTCAATAAATGTAAARTGTTAAAAATAATATAATAAATCTTATTCTTTATCTCTTCTGCTACTTGTATGTGTATATATGATAGAATTATATTTGTCATTAGCATATAATTAACCGCTGAAATTATCTTTCTGAAGTATGATTATTTACTACATCTCTGATTTCTACAGATGGCCAAATTGTTATTTACTTCTTACACCTTTTCTGAGATTGTGGCTTCTTAATCGTTAATATTGATCAGATCTGGGCACTGCTCAGAAGTACAAAGTTGATCTGAATCAGGTGTGGAAATATGAATGTATTTCTTTGAAATTAGCCGAAGAACAGAATGTTTGTGCTGGTCTTATGCCATCTCTACAAGGACATCGGATAGGCAAACTGTAATAATTACATTTGTGTAGTCTCACAATACCTGCTTTGTCATTTGTCAGGTAAAAAGTCAACCCAGAAAAATTCTGAACTCTGAATCAGCAGGATTATTTTTTTTACTGGACCAACACTTTGTGTTTTGTGGGCACAACATTTTTAGCTGGTAACAGAAGCCCCAAATCCAAATTACCTATCTAGTTTAACATAGCCTGTTCTTTCTGACCAATGCAATCTCAGTGATGAACAAAACTCATTCCAGTGCACTAATTTCAGAAATAGAGTATTGAAGGTAGCAACATACCAGCAGTTTATATCATAGATTCTAGTTTTTCTTTCAGCATTGCTTTCTGTTTTTTACACATTCCAAAACTTTCCATATTCTTCTTGTTTTGCTTCTTTTCAATGATGATTCCATTTAATAGTATTGAATAAGAATTAGGTTGKTTTTGGTTTTTTTGCAAGAAGCTAATTTGTAAAAAAATGTATACTTTAACAAAGGTTTCACGTAGTTACCAGTAATTGAAGAGTTCACATGCCTATATGTCACATTCAATTTCATAGGCTTCCAAGAAAAAAAAGAAAAAAAATTCTAATGTCTTTCTATATTTATGCTTGCAGGCATCAAGTCTTTCTCTTTCTTCTCTGAAGTTTACAGCTAATCTCTAAATGAGTTGAATGCAGGAACACCAGTTGGCAGAAGCTGTATGCATCTTTGAAAATGCAGGTCCCTTTCTGGAATTTACATTTCAAGGAGAGCTGATCTGTATGGATTAGTGATGCATATATCTACTTGATTTGTTAGCACTCTTCATTCCTGCTCAGCATTTTTGGGAAGGACAGAGTTGATGGAGTGAATTCAATGATCATTTTAGAGTTTACTAATACCAGAAGAAATACATTATGCATAATATAATTTGTGTGAGGGGTTGGTTGTTTTGGTTTGGTTTTACATAAATCAAGATTCTCATCTGAAGTTTTGTTTTGGTAAATGGTCTACAAAGATGCAACTTAACCTCTGCATAACAGAATTCAATAAATATAGTAGACTATAATTTAACATTACAAACTCTTTGAATCAGTTTCTCCTTTTGTGGTCTGAAAAATATCATCTCATGCAGTCCTGACCTTCTCCATTCTTACTGTCTTCAAAAAATAACCCTCCTTCCCTCATCCTCAGAAGGGGGATCAGATCAGCTTAATAGAAGATCCACTGAGCCATACTTTAGTAATACTGAAATAAAAAGTACTCAATTTTTGGCACTTGGAATTCAAAACTAGTCAAATTTTGGAAAGAACTGGAGGCTCACAATCAGTTTGAAGATGTTATTAACAAGACAGTTCTCAATTTAAGAAATTACAAATATCTCATATGAATTTCCACAATTGATAGCAAACCATAAACTATTCTTCTCCAAATTGGTCATCAAAGGACTTTACTCTCATTATCTGATACTCAAGAGGTGTTTGCAGAAATAAATTTCATGTGGGAAGGTTGCTTAAAGAGATCACGCAGTTGTTTCAAAGGTTGTTGGGAGCATCTTGAATCAGGTGATATAGTCAAATGTGTAAGACTACTGCAGACTTTATGATGATTTGAGCAGCTCTGGTGTTGTTTTGCATTCCACAGATATTAAGCTTTCACTTTAAATACTGTTCCTTTCTGGTTTTAGTTAAAATGCCATAGTTATAGTTGCTTCGATCTGCTGTCACTGAGAATTAGCAATATCAAGCAACTGCAGCTGTAACTGGATCAGTTTAGCCTTTGCCACAATAAGCAGTACACTCACACTTAATACCTAGATGAGTCTAATATTAGTATTTTTTCATTATATGGGCTATATATATTACCTATAGTACATAAAGAAAAAGAGTTGGGAAACTTAAGAGCTAAGTTTTGGCCCCAAAAAGCCCGTAGTACTTCACTAATGGGAAGAAAACAAGGAAGTTCTCTATTGCACTCACCTCCATTATTTTAACAGGAAGAGGGGTGGATTTTTTCATTGTACCCTCTGTATCTAGCTGCTCAAAGGCCTTGGGCTGACTTCTGGTCTTGTCTTTCACAGCTTAGCCTTGATAGAGCATTTACAGTTCCTCTTAAATAACATCTGTTAAAGCAGAGACATTTTTCGAATATCCATAGGCAATATCGTGGAGAACTTTTTACAGAGGGCATACACGTAGTGCACATCATTGTATGCTGCTACACAACATCAACTCCTTCAGTATCCTTTTGATACGAAGCCAATACATAATCCTATAATATGCATCAAAGAAAAATTAGATTGACTACTGCAGGGAAGCGCATCCGCATACAGCGTTTTCAGTCTTCATGCACATTTCAAGAGCGCATCAAAAAGAAATTTAAAAATTGGGTTGCTTCCAGCAAGTTTGACTGTTTATTGCCTTTGTCAATTCAGATGCTCTCATGAATTGGACAAAAATTTTAATATTGTCATAATCCCTATAAATTTCTTGTTTAATCTATGTGGTCAAAAACAAAAATACGGGTTATTACTTTGCTTTATAGGAGCACAGTTTGAAAAAAAAAAAAAAAAGAAAAAGAGAGAGACACCCCCCCCAACACCTTGATTCATAGTAAGAGTTCTACAATAACAGTATTCACAATAACATTTACTTGCAGAGAAAGGAACAATTAAATTATTTAAAGATACTCCTGTAGATTATTATTTTCTATACTTGTGGATTTGATCCTTCATTTCCCTCCAAAGCTTGAATTTTACCATAGAAATGAACAGACACATTGGAATTAAAATCAGTAATAATTTGCTGAGCACATTAATCATTACCAGCAGTTAATGGCCAATATTTAGCTACTGGCCAAATAATTTCCACTTTGATTATTTCAAGTTTCAATGTGACTTAATAAATTGTTTTGTTATTTTATAAAACAAATTTAAAAGTTAGAACCAACAGTGGATAAAAAGACTCTGTAGTATCATTCTGTGATTATAAAGGAATTGTCATGTCTTTAAGGTTAATTAACAGTGACATGATCTTACCACAATTCCTAAAAAATTTTTGGAAGCCAATATACTAATGGAACTGCAAAGTATAAATTAGTACTTGAAGTTGAATCTGCTACTTAGGGAAAATACAACAAATTAAAACAGACTGACATAAATCATACTTTCCTGGTACAATAGATGTGATGTAAAAYGTACAGTCTCTCATGTATTAGCCCATGTAACAAGTACTACGAAGTCTATTGTCTGATGCAAAATGGTCTTACACTTTTACRTTGTATGTTCTTCTAGTTCCATTGCAAAAACCTCTCAGTAAGCGTTTAAAGAAAAACACCTTAATGTAAACTCTTTACCAGTGGTACAGTTTTTCTCTCAAAGGACATTCCTCTGGTTTTTTATTGTTTCCTCTGAGATAAAAAGGTGGTTTGAGTCACACTACAATAAAAGTAGAGAGTTATCATACCAGAATTAAGACAATTACTTGTGTTTATTACAATTCTCAGTGAAGAACATTTTTATATAGGGACTGTTAATAGTTTAACAGTCTCTTTGTATTTTCTCTCTCTTCATTAGGTAATACAACTATGTTATAGTTTTTCTTATTATGAAGAATGTTACTCTAAACTTACATTGTTACTCTAAAGCACTGACTGACAGATTTAAATCAGATGGCAGTAATAAACAGGAAGCACAGGTAATTAAGAATCCATTCCCTTTGCCACTCAGACTGGCTAAGATTTTCTTATTTTTTAACTCTTTTGATGTGAACATTTTGATCCATCGTAAACTTTCTATTAGGAATGTATCAGCCAAACTTGCGATAGGAAAAAATAAGGCAAGGGCAACTAGAATGCAATAAAACCTGAGCTGAAGGCCCTCTTCTGCTAAATATTTGTTGGCATAATATGGCACAGTTACAAATGAAAATTATGATTGGCCTGATAAGACAATGCACAGGACTAAGTAACACGCTACTCCAGGGATTTATCTAGGTATTCTACAGGCCTGAATTAATTTTACGATCATTAGGCTATTAGGGACATACGTGAGTATACATTTTGAAAACACTGTATTTCATCTTTTTAGAGAATACCACAACACTGTAGGACAGGTTGAATATATTATGTCTATCCTTGGGTGAAATGCTGCAGTGCTACTAAGGCAAATTGGATGGGAAGTAACAATTCTCTAAGTGTTGGGCATTTTTAAATTCCTTATGGAAAATTAGCAACACTAGATGCAGCGGGTTTGTTGTTGATTTGACTGTCAGCCTAGAAAAATGCTGTGCAACTGTCATGAGAAGATTGAAGATACCTTTTCTATCCTCTACCAAGATACAAATCTACAACTCAAGACAAGTGACACAGATGGAACACTGTAAACTGCAGGGGGTGCATTGCTGCCTTGAGTGAAGAAAGATTAAAGGCTCATAAACAACATGCTGTGGTTACACCCGCACGCACACACCATACACAGCTTGCAAAATACACTCAGTCTAAAACAAAAACAAGCAAAATCTACAGCTGTGCACTAAAGTGATCCTGTTGAAGGCATATAGAACCAGAGGCAACAGTTCCAGTATGAGCTATCTGTAACTTATTATTTGTTGTATTAATAAACTGAAGTCTGTTTAGGCCATGCTCTAGGCATCTTCTGTGAGCTAGCACCATATACTGCTCTTAATATTTTCACCTTGTGGACAATGGGTATTGTATTCTCAGATTCAAAGTGAGGTTCATCCATTATGTGTTTGCCAGACAACCCATGTTTATGTGATTGAAGTTCTTTGTCAAGTGTACATATGACAAAATGAATGAGAGAGATGAACAGATTCTCTGGAAAGAAATGGCTTATGGGTCATATACTTAGGGCCTGTTTATGTACAGTAAGCATAGCAGAACAGGGTTCAAGTAAACAACCTTTCATACTTTTCAAAAATAAACTTTCTGTGTGTTTTCATTTCCGTTAATTTGGGGGGGGGGACGTCTCCTCTACATTGTTTAGTAACAAACTTGGAATTTTAAAATTCAAATTCATCTGAGAAGTTAAAAATGTTCTGGTTTCAGTGTCTTAAATAAGAAATTACCCTTCAAAAGATACTACATTTTTAGTGACATTAGAAAACTGTTCACTTTCTTTTTAGTTCTTTTATGCCTTGTGTTGCACCCTCCTTCCTCTCCCTTGAAAAAATATTTTCCTTGCAAATATCCTTTTTGCCAGCTGATTTCAATGTTATATGGGCAGAGTTCACCTTATTAATCATTTGCATTAAAAATACAAAGATTAGGTAGGGTGATAGCTAAGTCTTACATTTCCACATGAGTGCAAAAAATGGCATATGAAATAAAACTAGGCTCACTTAAAATGAGTACCTGCTGAATCATACTGAGTATTCCGTGCTCCAGATTATATAGAGAGAAATSAGGGCTGCTTCAGCCACCCACATGGCTGCTTGTGACATCTTTTGTCAGTTTGGGGAGAGTGGTTTCCCCCTTCCATCAAACAGAYGTTCAGGCTTCAATCTGAGAAAAGTCTTTTTTCCAGTTCTTAGGGTGCTTGTGTGGAAATGAGCTGTTAGGTGTCTTTTTTTCCCCTCAAATTACCCACAGGACAGATTTTTGCCAAATTGCAGTATGTATTCCATTGGTAACAGCAACCTAACTTTGGAAGCACTGTTTAATTTCTTTTACTAGGTGCTGGGTCCTCCATTATTTTTGTCCAAAAACCCAGTTGTCACAGGTGGTAATTATTTTAGACAAATACAGCCACCCAGAAAAGTATGAATAAAATATACTAATCCAGCTTTCTGTAGCTAATAGATACAATGAGCCAGAAAACACAGAGGCTTGTTATCTTGTTAAGGTCCTTTGTCCATGACTCCTTTTTATCAAATAAGTATTGGGTACAGTTATATATACTTGTATGAGTTCCTATTCTGATCATCTGTATATTATGATCAAAGGGAACAGGATTATGTTACCTCAGTTTAAATACTAAAGCCCAGGATGTTTATTTCACATAAACACAACTTCACTGCCAGTCACCCACTATCTTTGATTTTCTTCTCTATCTATAAATTCTTCTCTGTGCTTTTTCATTTATTAATTCTGGCTTTTCTCTTTCATGGAATAAATAATTTTGATCTTAAATTGAGCTTTCCTCATCTGAGAAAAGTAAAAGCTGAAACATATACAGTGGCTTTCAAAAATAAATAAATTTTGTCTCTGTTCTGTGTTACTATGTCAGGGAATCAGAGTACAAACTTGCAAGCAATTAAGACAAAATAGCTAATCCTAACACACATAGCAAGCATAATGATTGAGGATATTTTTTGGAGGATAGGAAAAAAATTCACCTTCCATTTTAAAAAAGAAGTATTTATTTGATATTTAACAGAAGCATATGGATTCATGTGCTTCACTAACATAAAGTGGCACTGACTTCAGTCAGCTACAGTGACTGCAGTAAAACTAGTCTAATTTGTAGCTAAGGATCTAGCCCAAAATATATATACGTAGAGAATGCTACTTCAGTCTGAGGTGGCTGATAAGCCAAGTGAAATAACTGTACTTTCTGAAACGTAAATACCTTATCACTTAATACACAAATTAAACATTTGATAATAATGCTAATACAGAAGCTATTTCTCTCTTAATTTGATTTTTCTGTAGAAATTCTAGTCAGTGAGTTAGTCAATGACAAGCAATAAACTGCATTCTCTAACTTCATATGTAAATGAGTGTATTTACTGCAAGGAGAGAGGGGGGAAAATTCCTTTATTTGCATTGCTGGCCTCATTCTGTCAACATATCACCCAGATTGCTGGATACACACAGAGATGCATTCTGGCAATGCTAGAAAGGGACCTGCATTTCCTGCTGTCTATTTCAACTTATTACTAATAGGATGATGCTTCTGGCACATCTAAAATAAATTAATATTGGATTAATTTAATTCAAAAAGGTGTCAGGAAAACACATTGCAGATTCATCACAAAATTGAGACCAATATGTTTAAAAAAAAGCGTACCATAGTAATTATGTTTACATGTATAATTGCCTAAAGCTGAGCCAAATGACAGAATATGTTCTAACACTTTCCAACATGCCCTCAGTGCTGCTTAAGCCACCAGTTCATAAAATAAAAATAAATATAGCATTTTCAATGCTAACAGTAACACAAATAAATTATTCTACTTAGATTTGTTTCACTTTAGAAAGCATTTTATCTGAACTACTGAAAGATTTTTTTTATTGCTGCTGATTCGAAGTTGTGTTCACTGACCATTTCTTTGTTGTTCACTGATGATCATTTAGATCTTTTTGAATATCAAGGAATGACAGTGCAGCACTATTTTTTTTAAGTGGTAATAGGCTGGGCAAGACCAACTGCCAAACTTTACATAATTGACTTAAGTGTAGTACTGGTTGAAAAATTTTATAAGACTGTATCTAACCAATTTATATATAGTATAATACAATGCCGAAAGTAAGAGTAATAGAAAAGTCTGAATAAACATTTTAGCATTTACAGTACCTTATTGATAGTAAGATCAAAATAAACAAAACAAATGAGAGACTGATTCTGTAGCCTTTGACCAGAAAAAACTCTTACCTATAACAGACATAACGCTTGAGCTAAGGCTGCAGATCTGGACCATTGATTTGAATGTGCTGTATTCTATTTTATTCACACTACCTGTGTCTTCAGTGGGACGTCAGGTACAGTTATATCATACTTAAGGTAAGTAAACCTATCAGAACTTCACTGGATGTGAGGATGAATTCGGATTTACTCGTCTTGTAGTCATGACAGGCGGATGAAATACAGATAGACTAATAAAGATACCTTCAGTAAAAGAGTCTTAGCATGTTTAGTAGCTTGCCCTTTGTGCATTTTACAAGTGAAGAGCATAAAAGTCTTATTTGTCTGAAGTATTTAATATCTTATGATTTAAAATAAGCAAGCATAATAGCTTCTCAAAGATTCTCAAAAACACTGGGAAGTAAGTTGAAAAAGTCAAATTAATAATTTTTCATAAGCAATGTCCAAGGCAAAGAGTGATGACTCTTTAATAAGATTAGAACATTTCCGCAGTCTTTCTTCCTTAATCTGCTACTTTAAATCATAACTACTAACAGTGAAATAATTACAACTAAAAGTATTGTTGCAGAAAGCTTTCTGGTTATAGRTGGAAAGCATACTTTTAAATATACTGAATTAGTGACATATTTGAGCTCTGGAGGGAAAACATTCCACATACCCAGTACTCCAGAGGAAAAGATACGGTACACTCTCAGCTTATTCCATCTCAGAAAGCCCTCAGGCCCAAAATCTCTCTCTCCTAACCRTCAAGATTGAAATGGAATACAGGGCATCAGAAGCTCAAAAATGCACTTGGCATGCAATCCTCCTGGGACTTTAAATATTATCATGAAAAAATCTTAAACCTTGGGCTACCAGGCAGCTGAGACAGATAGCAAAACATTGTGAAGAGTCACACTCCCTCCTGCTAATCTCTCCTTGCAACGATAACACACAAGTATGTAGTGAACCAGCTGCAGGCAACAGATCATTTATGCAAGTTGCCCAATATACTGCATGTATTTCTTTAATCTGTGTGCCATTTCACAAAGATATGCATCGTGATTGTCATCAGCGAATTCAAAGAGAGCTTGATCTCATTTTCATCTCAATAAAGTTAACAGTGGCTTCAGGTCCTTGAATTGCAGCCTCTGGTCAATAGCAGCAGGTAGACTGCACAACCTGCTGGCCTGCAGGAATGGTACCTCATCACAATTTAAAAGGCCTAGGGAAATAACACTTTCTTCAGACCTCCTGCCTGAACCAATCATGATAAATTAAATCTGCAGGGATTCTATTTTAGCTAATCTTGTCTTTTTATCATATTCTTCAGTCATATAAATGGAAAACAATTGCATGTCTTCTTTAATTGCAACTGGATATAGATTACACTAATGATAACTCAGGCCATCTTGCTCTCAAACTCTCAATAACTCACTCAGATTATGCTTTACACGTAAATATAGGAATCAAACCAGACCCTTGCGAGACACGATGCTAGGCAAAAACAGGCAAGAAAATAACTAGGTTCAAAAGCATGCTGGCACCATCTGCCATCCCAGGTGGCTTAGAAAAATAAGCCAGTCCCAAAGAACTGCAAGATTGGAAGAGAAATTACAGGTTTCTTTATACTACTCAGTTTGATTTTACCTTCATTTTTAAGCCTTCAGGATGTTCTCTACAATCAGAAAACAYAGACATTTTCTTTCATTAAAAAATAATAAGCCAAGATACTTACACTAATATACTCCCAAATTTCCAATAGCTGAAACTTTTGGGGAAAAAAGAGCAATTACCTTGAGACTTGCACTTCAAACATGGGAGCTGGCAAAGTTGGAGAGAGATTCATCACACTCTTACTCTTTCTAGCTAATTAGCTGGAGAACTATCTGGATYTGCAGTATCAAAGAGAAGATGATGCAAAAAGATGGTAAGGTAAACAGTTATAAATCGCAGGGACCGACCTCTACTCATCAGATCCTCATTTAATTTTATSCTAAATGGCATAATTCAAAGCCAAATTCTTCTGCTACTTTAATCTGAATTTGGCTCATGGTAGGAACTTGTAACATTTAGATCAAACTCTATGAACAACCACTTTTGTTAATTGAGGGGGTATATTCTTTTGTTGATAATAATCAGTGATACATATTCTTTACATTATTTTTTTCCTTATCATGAGGTGTGCTATTCTTTAAATAGATTTGTGCAACATGTTTTAAACAGAAACTCCAAATTCTCAATCTCTGCCCTATAGTGTTCTTTAGMTTACTTAGATTATCCACATTTCATGTGGATTTTGCTATTACTCAGTCATGAAGCTTTCCTATATGTTTATGCAAGAAAGAAGTTAAATCAGATTAGAGCTATACTCATACTCCAATACTGTCAGGCATTCTGCTGATGAGAATGAAGTATATAAATTACATAATTTAATAAATGTCTGATTTGATAGCTAACATACTTGTGTTTTCTTGATGGATTATATCTAAAAGTTAGTAAGTCTGTTATGGATGGGAATGACATCAAGTTTGCCTTTATAAACCCATTAACAAATGAAAGATCAATTTTATTAAAGTGCTGGGAAGCAACAATTTCACAATAATCTTTTTGTTTATCCTCAACCAAATACCTGTGCTCTGGCACTGTGTAAAAAATTACAATGTGAAATTTCCTTTTAGTCTCTGGAAGCCAGCAGTGTATGCTGGTAGATCCTAATCTCTCCTCCATCCAATTCATATCTATGTCAGTTTATCCATACCTCAATCACTGTGACCAAATAACTGAAGAGAAACTAAATTGTTTCAAAACTTTTTGTAAAGAGGAAGGAGCAGTTTTCTTTTCAAAGCTCCAGGCTTACTGGCCAGCTGTTAATTTATTGTGACTTCCTTCAGCAGTAGTTAAATTGGATGCATGTTTAATCAGGGACAATTTTGCAAAAAGGAAAGGCAAGTGTTGTTGGGACAATTTCTTTATGTGATGCTATAGATTTTGAAATAAAAATAAAAAACCCACATTCCCTTTGCAGACAATGCCTCTATTGATGTAAACCGCTGTTAGCATCCTTTACGTACGTAATCCTGCACCAATCAATACATAGTCACAAAGACACTGTTATTCCCTAAGCAGCTCCCGGAACCGCGCAGACAGARCACAGCCACACTGTGCCCATACCTCTGCTATGGGCAAAACATCCCCGGGGACAGGTAGCCTGTTCTCTGTAGTGGTGTATCAGTGGTGGCTTATCAGTCTGATCTACTGATAAACCTTGACAAAGAAAAATGGAGCAGAAAATAAATTCTCTTCCAAATTTCTTAAATGYGATGGATCCATGTCTTTCAACAATAGGGGCGGAAAAAATCAGACTACTGGGAATGTCTGAGAAGGGAGAGAGAAAAAGACATGCATTTGTTTACTCCAAAAGCAGACATTCAGCAGAGCTTCTGTACTGAGAGGAATTTCAAACCCCACAGTAGAAGTCACATTAAAAGCATTCCTGTCATAGATGGGGCATATAAAACAGTGCTCATATTTCATGTGGAAAAAGTTAAAATTTATTGTGGTAAGATGCAGATTTACTTAGATGCTGGGGGGGGGATCAACAAATGCTAAATAGATCTTTATTTTAAAAGAGGAAAGAAATAATGAGTTAAACAGTAAAGAAAAAATTGATGCATCATGTAAGGAGAACATAAGATAGTAAAATTAAGTGGCGTACTGTTTCTCATGTATTTTMTGTAAATATATTATTTGAATGTGTTGAATCTCATCCATTACGTTGTTATTTTTAGATTTATCAGATGATTTTTTCCTCTCAAGATTAATCCATGTTGTTTGAATATTCACTGTAGTGTAAATAGAATACTGATGGTTTTAGAAATATTCTGTATTATAAGAATTATCTCTCAATTAAACTTATTTATGTAATGTGCTTCTAATGATAGAAAATGACAATATGAATATTAACAACCAAACATGGTGAATCAGATGATGAGCCGATAAGAATATTTTTCAGACAAACTAAAGCCATGGTGAATGTTCTTGGATTTTAAAGATACATCTTAGCTGTATAAGTTTCACCCAGTTAATTAGAATGACTAGCAGTCTGAGCTGACAGCTACAATTACTTTTTTTCCTGCCACAGCAATAGTTTCTTATTTTTTCTACAGGTAGTTGCTTGTGTTTCTTGTGGGAAAGGAAAACAGAAAAAATGGCACTTCAGAATTAGTTTTCCCTGAAGAAGTTCTACCTGTTTCSTTTTGACTGAAGTTAAGTTTTAATCACAAATATCTAATTTGTTCAAGTATTTTTGCATCTGTCTGTGTATTATCTTTACTCATCAGTGTCAAACAGGCATGCAGAATTTTCYGGGTGACCAAAAAGACTCTGGCACTAAATATGGATTTTTTTAGTGCATGCAAGAGTGCAGTATGTATTTCCAAATAAATATTTTAAATTTTGTTATCTCTATGTAAGTATAAGGAGAACTGGTACTGACCGTAGTCTCAGTAGATTTTTCAGGTGTATCTATTTAAAATGCAAATGTGCATATATGTGAATATCAGGGTCTATATCTATAAAAAGCCTCTTTAAATGTTCAAACTCCTAATCATTTTTTCAAAAGATTTCTGGGGATTCTTTCATTCAGATCACCTTTTAATTTTTAATTTACTTTATTAAAATCTCAATAAATCATCATATTGCCAAATTCTCTATCTGGAATTCATTAACATATCAGAAGATAATTTATCAGTCACATCTCATATATTGCTTCTCATACATCAATTTGTCATTTCTCTGCTTTCATTCTCCTTTGTACGAACTAAGAAAATCTTATCTCATTTTAAATTTCTATTAATCCAGCACATATAAATTTTAACTATTTAAAGTCATCTAAATGCTTAAATTAGCTAAGTTTACATATGCCAAATTTTTAAACTTTTTTTTGTTTGATAGATGAAAAATATTCTAAACTACTGAAGTATAGAAAAGGTTGAATTTAAGATTMATCACTTCTGGCAAAATCTTGCAATAACAGCTTAATAACCATCTATGCACAGCTAAGAACCATTTAGCTCTAACAGTATTAACATCTTTGATATAGCAAGACTTCTGTTTTCTGTGCAGTCTTGGACAAGTTCCTTAAACCTCCCTGAATCCCAGAGCTTTTCTGTCGGGCATCAATCAGAAGAATGGAAGAGTGCCCTAAGTAMACACTCTCCTTTCAGCATACGTAAGGCACTATGGAACAACCACAGGTTGCCCCCCCTTAGAAAATGCGGTGTTCCTATTTCATGGAAGTGTAGTGAAGATGAATCATTCAAGATTATAAGGCAATCAGGCACACACAAAACCTGAAGTAGACAGATAAGTAACCATGCATGTCTGAAGCAATATGATCAAAGTGATACTAAAAACGCTTTTGGTAGCTGGCCATCTGCCTCCATTAGAAGCCAGGTTCTCATCTGCACTTACATTCAGGCGAAATACATAGTATCAGATTGCATCTACACCTTTTCTCAGTTTCCCTGATGGCTAGGGTGACAGAAAAGAGCTACAGCATAAACGAGATTCAATCTTGAGACACCAGCTATTGTCTGCAGGAGCAGAGGTATATTTTACAAAATTCAGTTACAGTATGCAGACTATCATTAAATAAATGAGAACTCCACGTGGATTAGCAGCAACTAGAAGTCACTAAGACTTTATGTCAGTTAAACATATAATTGTCTGAATTTTCAAAAACACAAAAAAGCCAATTCTTGTGCACAATGGTTTTAGCAGATCCAAAATAGTCCCATTTTAAAACTTTGTAATATAAACAGAGGACTGATTCCATAAATATCTGATTAAAGCCATCACCAAAGATAATAAAAGTTATATGATTTTGTAATAGCACTTTTGTGGGAGTGAATATAGAAGAAATTATGGAATGGAGACACCAAGTAGAAGCAGAAGAGGCTGTAGATAATCTCTCTTAACATTTTGCAAGACTGCAACTATAAAAGACAGTTGTGAGCAACTGTGAGCAATGATCAATATGAGATTCATCTCACCTAACTTTAGATGCTTACATTGTAGCTACCTGCATGTAAGTTTATTGTCTAGATTTGTTCAATAAGAAGTAATACACAGCATTCCTAGAACACAGTTCATCTGACTTATTTTAGACATCTATGCAATACAAATTATGCCCTAAAAGTATCTATTTCCATTCACTGAAATCTTCAAAAGGGTTAAAATTTGCAAATACTGACACTGTAAGTGTTCAAGTTTGAACAGATGAATCTCACCCAAATTGCTGTCAATGAGAAGAGCAAATGAAAAGTGTTTCTCTATAAACCTGGATGAAAACAACCGTATTCATCCCCACTTTAGTAACCAAAAAAGCTGTTGTGGCCATAAATAATTGTGGGAGTTCAAGCAGAGTTATTCTCTTTAATTCATCTCTCTCCTATTTTTATATGCCATTGTGCTCTAGGTCCTTGTTTTTGAACCTGTATCTGATTTATTCAGTAGTGTTCTGTGAAGCACTCAAAGGAAAAAATTTCTAGTAATTGCTGTTAGTGAACCCTTGAAGAAAGGTTCTTCTAACCCTTGTAGAAGGCAGCTACCATCAGCTCCTGACTTGTCTCAATGACCTCCTGAAAAAGCAAATGCCAATAAATGGTTATACTCCAGGAAAAAAAGTCCCTTTGTCCTTTAATTCCACTTTATCTCCTTACTTCATACTTCAAGATAGAGCTAAAAAGAAGACAGTAATCATTTCTTACTAATCTTCTCTCCTCAATCAAGTCCCTATTATTCACCTTATTCAGACTGAATTATCCTGGTTCTTTTCAATCTCTCTTTGTTCCTACAGAAGTACTACTATACCTTTAATCACTTTCTTAACACCTATCTGGACTCTTTTAGTTTCAGCTTTATCTTTCTTAGGCAGCTGTCAGAGAAGGCACTGGGATCACAAACATGTATAGAAATACGAGTAACAGTTTCTTACATAGGGTTTCTCAGACTACCAGTGAGCCTGTGCACTTACTTGTTCATTCCTTGAACTTAAAAAACAAGATGCTCTTGTATCTATTTATAGACTGCAAATGATCTTCTAGATTACACAATAATATGAGGTAGAATTTGTGAAAGTTTCAAATGACAACGCAAACTTGTAATCTCTTGTAAATATAATGTAGTCATGAAAACAAAGCGGCAGTCTGCCAGAGCAAATATTTTACAACTCCAGGGGAGTACTGTGGGAAAATATTGTGAATTGCATGACAGAAAATAGAGGCCTAAGAGTCACAGAACCGAGAACAAGTATAAAGAACAGAATGAGTTAAGAGGAAAGAACAAGTCACAGGAAATTAAAAAAACAGTAGGAAATTGGTAGGGAATCTGCCTAGGTGGAAGGAGGAAGAGCGGTAGGAGAAAGATACTTCAAAAGATCAGGGATATTTTACTCTGGCAAAAGTGTCAGAGAAAATTAATTCCCACAAAGCCCATATAAATTTTGTTCTGAATCCTATGAAGTCTRTCTAAGAGACAGACATCCTTTCCGCCCTCTCCCCTCCCCGCCAAAGAAATGCACAATGATCAAATGAGACCTTGTACTCCTTTATATCAAGTTGGATGCCAAGGAGAAAACATTAAAGAACAACTTTTCCTGGATAAAAATTTAACTATCTTCGTAAAGTTTTATTGTTGGTCAGAAAAAAAGGACAGAGGTGGCATGACACAGCTGAATGATCTTGGAAGTAAAATCATCACTCAAACTCTTGACACATTTTCTACACATTTTTCATATAGCATTGATAGAGTTTTTGGGCCAAATTAACGTAACTGTTGATATCGACCTAGTTACATGAGGGATAAGTGTGAGTCACATATTCTTGAAAAATTTGCAGGTATTTCAAGTCAAAGAAAAAATAAGAGACTAAGCATCCCTTCAGAAAGCTTCTTAAACAGATTCTGCATGACTGCAGAAAAAAAAAAAAAGCAAAGGTTTGCAGAGAACTGGAAAAAACTTTAGGAATATAAATCAGCCAAGTTCACTGAAACAATAATTCTCTTTGAATCAAAGGTTTTTAAATGGTTTTTAGACAAATTTTATAGCACCAGGATGACATCAAGTGGCTACTCAAGCCAATTACTTCACACTTGCCGGAAACAGTCATCATGACATCTCCTTAATAAGCTATTCCTACTGTGTAAACATAATTGTATTACCAACAACTGCCTCTATTTTAAATTCAATTTTTGCATGTCTTAATTTCAAGTCCTCTGTGCTTTCCTCAAGCCTCTCTCCAGAAATAATAAACCTAGAAACCTTCCAACTCATGAAATAAATCTCTTTTTCATCTAATACCTTTCAATTCAGGAAATCAGAAGTATAGATTTCTTCAGATTTAACAGGCTTATTAAACTTTGTAGTAACTGGAATAATTAGGTTTAGCTAGTCAGACTTTAACTAGAGGAAAAGAAGTTAATCTAATACCTTGAAAGATCGTCTTGGTGTGTAAGGCAGATCATTAATAATGAAAGAAATTTCACAGCTTAATACAGTGAGAACAATAATTCACTGGGACAACCTCCCCAGCGACATGGTAGAGTCCCCATTGCTGGAGGTTTTCAAGATGYGGTTGGACAGGGTGCTAGATAATCTCAGCTAGGCTCCCTTTCCCATGAAAGGTTGGACCAGCTGATCTTTCAAGGTCCYTTCCAGCCTGGGCTATTCTATGATTCTATATTCTAGATCAATAACAGCTGTAGCTTCTGATAAGTTTGTATTAAGGCTATGAAAATATGATAAGCAGTTTAGAACTAGTTAATGGATAAACATTTCAAGCACCTTTTGACTTTATTAATAATATGATTCACTACAGTTTGTATTTCTAAAAATTTTATTCCAAGAAATGTCCATCTTCAAACATGGCAGTAAGGATTATAGTCCAAAACTGAATTTGCAGGAAACCAAATATCTAAGAGTATTTCTAAGACAATCTCTTTCCAACATGAAGAATGGGATCTTGAAAATTTACACGTTTCCTTCCTAGCTGTTGCACAGGATTTAAGAGTCTTCTCAAAATAAAAATTAATTCATAAACAGCAGAAGTAACAACCTTCCTATGAATTTGTATCCTTTGATCCTCCTACCAAGCTTTACTCACCACAAGAACCTCACCCTTACTCCAAAGAACCTGGTGTATTCTGCCTGCTTTTCCTTTAGAGGGACATTATTTTGAATAAATCTCCTGCATCTAAATGCCAGTTTCCACAGATCTCATAGGAATTTAAGTGTGTTTCAGATTTGCTTGAAAGTAGCTACCATTTCAAACGTTATTATGGGTGCAATGACCAGATGGAGAGAAACAACAGAGAGACAGCRTTACCAAGTAAGCCTTGTTTCCTTAAGGAGTTAGTTTAAAAAAACAAATAAAAACCAAAAAAACCCCGCCACAATCCCCCACTAACTATTGCCCTAAACAGATACCAATTTTCAAGGTGTCTGTTTCCATTCTTTCTCTTGCTCTCCCAATGTCCTATATGAATTCATTGAAGGCTAAAATTCGTCCACATTCCTTTTATTCTTTCCTTTTTCCCCCAGTCTAAATGTACTTGAAAAGATTACCCACTCTGAAGATGCCTTGCAAAATATACCTACAGGAGTTTTGTCCAAATCTTGTCTTGGCAGCAGTTTCTACTCCGCTTGCATGTCAACTAATCTCTTCATTCAAATACTCAAATGACACCAAGCTGTCGAGTTCTGCCAAGAGTTCCTCTAAGTTGTGTTGTCATGTTTTTATTTAAAAGCTCTGACTGACTCTTGAAAAGATGTTTTGATYTGCTATGGAGCCCACAGTAAGCAGATCTATGCTAATTCCTAGAAAAGCAGGGCTTAAGGAAACTACTCGTCTAGAAGAACTAGGCTGCTCTTCAGAGTCTGATAATCACCCAAATGCTCTCAGGGACATTTCTAACAAGATAGTCACCTTGTCTTGCCTGAGCTTTGGGGTTTCAGAGCTGGACTTGATGAGGAATGACAGCTCTTAGTCATGRCAGACTCTAGAACTAATAAACTTCTTTTAGATGACAGACAGAAAACCTGATGCATTTAATCTGTGATTTTATGATACTAGGTATAATACACATTTTTAAAAGTATTTGTCCTCTAAATATCTACACTTTTTTTTGCTCCAATCCTTTGTTCATACTGAAAGTAGTTTTAGAACAATATAAGCACTAGGGTTGTAGGCATTATCAGGATTAATTTAACCACTGTTACAGTACTAGCAACATCCTAATCACCAGGGGCAACATATGCACTTGATTCTGTTTTCACTGAACGTCACAGCAAAATGCATGAGTCTTAACAGGAATAGACTTGTGGTCCTAACGTTTTTAATACTTTATTTTTGAATTTTAAAAATATTTCCTTTTAGTAAAACACTGCAAATTCAAGCATCTGTAAAGTTCAGGCCATTATCCCTTTGAAGACTTCAAACTATTGCTAGCAGCTTAGTCTTACAAGTAACTGGACAAGTGTTTAGCTGAAGTAGTTCAGTTGGCTTTTTCTAGTGGTATTCCTTTTTTATGTCCACCATTGGTAGCTCTACCRATTAATTTTCTTTCCTTGTTGCAAGATCAAAAGGATGTTCGTTCATGACTTCTTTGCTTTTCTTTGTTCAGAATATTTTGGCCTTTCACTTTTAGGACAAACTGGAGAGTGGACGGTAAGCTTTGAAAGTATATTTGATTGTCAGGATGCACGGATAAGAAATCATGCCCCTATTTCAGTCATAGGCTGAAAATAAAGAACACAGAATTAAGCACTAACCAACTGACATCATTAAGCCATTGGCTGTAGAATACTGTCGGATAATGGAAACATGGGGCACTCATCTAATTTTATACACATTACTTCAAATAGCATTTAATAAATAGCTATAAATATATAAATAGTCACACCACAAATCCTAAAAGATAGACAGGACATCTTATTTCTTAATAAAGGACAGCCTTAATGAATTAGGAAAGCTGTTCTTATTGTTGTCAGATGCATGTTCCAGTTTCTGTAATGTATTTTTCAAAGCTTTCAATTTTTTTCTCTAAATTAAGGCTAATAGTGTGTGAGTGTCAGAAAGAGAGCATGAGCAAGCACAGGAAGAGAGAGAGAGAGAGAGCACGTGTGCGCACAAAAACTGCTGAAAGTAATTTCCCATAAGCTTGAGCTATCATGACAGAAACATTCTGACAACAAAAAACTGCAGCTACTCAAGAATCTCTATTGGGGTTCATTTTTAACAATAATTCAACATGTTTGCCAATACTGACATAATTGGGAAATTCAAACTTTTCCAAGTSCAGGAGGAAAGGAACAAAGGGATTGTAATGCAGCATTCAGCATAAAGCCAGAGAGAGATGCTTTCTTTCCAAATTCCAAGAGAATTTGCTTCCTCATTTTCTTTTGGCACAGAAAACACCAAGAAAGAGAATGTGGTCTGAGTGCCAAACAGGATGTTTGGATACCTTCGTTTTTAAGCATGGGGAAGGTTCTTTACTAGCAGACAAGAGGAAGAAATGAATTAGAGAAGTTGAGACAATGGGGAAAAAATAAGTTATTGAAGCAATCATATTGAATGCTAAGTACTTTGTCAACATCAGAATTACTTTGTTTTGATTTAATTTTTTTAATGAGAAAATATCCAAAAGTCTAAGTAAAAATCTGTTAATGCATTATCACCTAGCAACTTGAGGCTTGTTTTAGGTTTATTTTTTTGAGGGTCAGATCCTTACCTGATGGAAATTCAAACAGTTCCACTGACTTAGCTGTAACCAGCTGAAGTTTTGTGAGCTATAGCCTGGTGTCAACAGGAAAAATACAACTTTTATAACTGCAATGCCTGCCACAATGATAACAAATTATTTTTTCCTCTCTGATGWGGAGTGCTATTATAACTTGAGGTATAGTTAGTCACAAAGGAGGAATAAGGAAAAGGAAAATTTTTAAAGTCCATTTCTGGTTCTACTGACATACACTGAACTTGATATTGCAAATTAAAAGCAGGTTGTAAAACAACTAGATAAAATAATGTAGTTGTATTTGATTCATTAATGCAATCCTGCATTGTCAATCTAGCCATCAAGAATGCTTATGCTGTTACTTAGTCAACTGCAGGCAAATGAAAAGCTTCAGAAATAGCATAATACAGGATTAGATCCCTTCATCGACAGACGTACATTTTCCTTTTGTTACTGGCATACTGGTAGCATCATTTATGGCTACTCTTTATGTCCTTAACTAGTTTTAGCTCCAGCTAAGCTTGCCCTTAGCAATCTCATCCCTAAGTGTTCAAGCAGTGCTTTTATAGCATCTTCCCTTGGCACCTATTCTAGTTTGCTCCTCCTATATGCCCTCTTTTTGCTTCAAGAAGCCATAGTTGACCATCTAGTGTTGGCAATAGTCTTGTTTTGAGCAGGAGGTTGGACTAGGTGACGGTCAAAGGTCCCTTCTGACCAATATTTCTGTGTTTCTGTGAATATTTATTTTCACTAAGTATTGATTTCTAAACTGATATTAAATGTTACATTAAAAACAGTACATACAAAAATTGTTTTTTTAGTGCAACTTACTCATCAGAATACAGTCAATATTAGTTTTGGAAGCCACAGGATACCCCTCGCACTTAGTAATCAATGGTCATTGTCTCAGAAAAAAGTTGTTTTGACAAAAATTTTGGTGCTTACACTGAACTGTCATTATTTAAATGAAAAGATTTTTTTTGAAGAACTATTACTGCACAGATTGTTAATATCTTAAGAAAGAGAAAGATGACAATTTCAGGCCCTAAATATTGATTATTGGCTGGTATCATCTGATTATACACATAGATGTTTTAATAGTTATAAAGACAGACAAAAAGTTGTTTTATATTTTCCACATCATGGGAAAGCAACTGGACAGAATCACTTCATTTTGCCACAAAGGGTTCGATTCCCTACTCCTTTATATTTCTTCACAATTACTTACACCTGTTCGAAGGGTATGCAATTTGTTACCAAACTGGACTGGTTTCATTTAACACCTAATTTCTCTCTGCATATGTGCAAATTAATACAAGAGGTGCAAACCAGGGGAGAATTAGGATTCAAGGCAGAAAATTATTGTCTGGTGATTAAAATTTCATAATACACTTATAGAATGAAAGTTCATCTGAGGCAATTCCTAAGAGTACAACTAAGAACACATGAAAGTATTTGAAACTCTTAGTCGTCACTTGGCAAGAGGACAGAGGTTTGGGTTGGCCCAAGAATGTAAACTAGATAGGAGTTATTCCCAGATGAGTGTCCAGATATAGCTGTTCCCAGCTGTCTCCAACTCTGTACCACTGGGATGTCCTAGGGAAACTAGGCAGGAAAAACAAACTATAGCGGAACTTATGAGCCCAAGTGTCCTTGTGGACTTTGCCTCCAGATCTGAAGAAATTAAATACTGTCACGGGCAAAGCAGTCTTAACTGCTTACTTGGGGAATATTTTTTATTTTTTTTTAAAGAATACATAAGTAATTAAACAAACACTTATGGAAACATCTTTCTTCCCCCTTCCCCAGGCTCAGCTCAAGCCAAACTCCTACCCTCTCCCACTTGCAAGTCTCAACTTCCTTCATTTTTACCATGGGTTATGTTCTGTCCATCCCAATTCCCTCAGTGAGGTGATGGGCAGTGCGGGAGGTTGGCATCAAGTGTTTAATGGTTTCTTTCTGCAACCCATTTCCTGGGCCAGGAAAATGAGGTACACAAACAATGAATGAAGATAACGGCAAGAAGAAATATGTGTTGCAGGAACATCCAGTCACCAGTATTTGTAGGGAATAAGGAAGCTTTCTGCTGGGAAGACTAAATTAGCACAAGGCTTCTCAATTTTTTTGGCTGCCTTTAAAGTACGAAAAGAAAAGGTAAAGTCCCTAGATAAAAAGTTGTCATGCAAATTTGCTGCAAGCACAGTGTGAGCCCCAGCAGGCAGATTCCAAGGTAACAGTGTGATAAAGGACTTRACTTCAAACTTGAAAGCTATAGGAAGAGCCTGTAGGATGCTGAACCAGAGCTAAAAGGCTATCCTGCAGCTAGACTGATTTGAAGAAATTTCAACCTCAGAAAAAGTGAAGGTCTTTCCATAAAGGGAAAGAACATTTTACATAGCCTAGAAGACAGTGTAAAGAAACAGAATAGATAACAAATAGCTGGTGCGTGTAATCATCAGGCCAAGAAAAAGCTAAACAGACATAAAATTAATTTGCAGTTTCCATACCAACAGGAGTGATTATATGCTCTAATATGAAACACCTAATTTGGGTGCWTAAACTAAGAAACCAAGTTTCTATGCAGAAACACAGAATTCTATTCCTGGACTATAACACCCAAGTGTTAATTTCCTTTGCGCTCCCCTGCAAAGAAAACATAAGGCTGTGCTTTTGACCCTACCTCTGCTTCGAAAGGCATGCACCTGACATCACTTTATTCTTTCTCACTAACAAAATGTTTGAGGGATAGTGTGCTAGCGAGGTCCTTTGGCCTGCCATCTCAGTGGCGGTAGGGGATGGAGATCTGTGTGGCAGCAAAGACACAAGGGTTATTGATATATTAGAAACCATGGAAGYACCTGAGAACAGTCACATAGGAATTAGGGCTTCTTCCCCCAAAAAGGTGGCAGGATCAATAGYCCAACTGAAGTGCATCTACACCAATGCACACAGCRTGGGCAACAAACAGGAGGAGCTGGAAGCCATTGTGCAGCAAGAAAACTATGATATAGTTGCCATCATGGAAACATAGTGGCATGACTCGCACAACTGGASTGCTGCAAGGGATGGCTATAAACTCTTCAGAAGGGTTAGGCAAGGAAGAAGAGGTGGTGGGGTAGTCCTGTATGTTAGGAAGTGTTTTGATTGTCTAGAGCTTAATGATGGTGATGACAGGGTTGAGTGTTTATGGGTAAGAATCAGGGGTAAGGCCAACAAGGCAGATATCATGGTGGGAGTCTGTTATAGACCCCCCAGCCAGGATGAAGAGGCAGACAAAATATTCTATAAGCAGCTGGGAGAAGTCTCACAATCACTAGCCCTTGTTCTCATGGGGGACTTCAACCTACCAGATGTCTGCTGGAAATACAGCAGAGAGGAAACAGTCTAGGAGGTTCCTGGAGTGTGTGGAACGTAACTTCCTGACACAGCTGGTGAGTGAGCCTACCAGGGAAGGCGCTCTGCTGGACCTGTTGTTTGTGAACAGAGAAGGACTTGTGGGTGATGTTATGGTTGGAGGTCATTCTTGGGCATAGCGATCACAAAATGATAGAGTTTTTGATTCTTGGAGAAGTAAGGAGGAGGGTCAGCAAAACTGCTACCTTGGATATCCGGAGGGTGGACTTTGGCCTGTTTAGGAGACTGGTTGACAGAGTCCCTTGAGAGGCAGTCCTGAAGGGCAAAGGAGTCCGGGAAGGCTGGACGTTCTTCAAGAAGGAAATCTTAAAGGTGCAGGAGCAGGCCATCCCCATGTGCCAAAAGACGAGCCAGCAGGGAAGAAGGCTGGCCTGGCTGAACAGAAAGCTTTGGCTGGAACTCAGGAAAAAAAAAGAGAGTTTATAACCTTTGTTTTAACTAAGTTCACCTTAATGATAGSAAAAGGAATAGCAAAAACTTTTTTTTAAGCAAACAAACGTAGGAGTCTTCTGAACTGGCAGATCTTCCTGAGCTCTCACAGCTTTAACACTGAAAGACTAATCAAGTTGCATTTTGAAACCCCGTGAAATGTTACTTCCTGCTCCTAGATTCAGTGCTGGTAGTTAAATACTGTTTTTTATAGGGGAGGGGAGGAATATCCATGTAGATCTTTCTTACCTAAACTTGGCAGAATGGCTTTCTGCTATAAAAGTCCACTCAAAGGCTTGCTTTGCTGCACTTTCATTTTTGTTAAGGTCATTATGCTCATATGAAAGCAGGTTCATTGCCTGAGTTCAGCTTTTCTCAAGATGTTCAACTTGTATCTGGGAAAGTACATTTTCCAGCAGAACTAGTTAGGTATTTCTGACTTCTTTTAAGACAAACAAAACCAAAACCAACCAACCAAACAAAAAAMCCCCTCAGTAAATCTCTCAGCTCTCTATATGCTGTTAACAGAAAATACAGAGGAAAGCCTGGAATTTGTCTTTGTTGATTCCAGATTTACTTGGGACTGAATCTCAGCCCTGTCCTGCTTGGCTGTTATAACAGCTTTTACTTATCTGCTCCTGGTGCAGTCATTGGAGGCAGCAAAAGTCATCCTCTTAAGTTCAAGGGCTGATTTTACTACCTGTACTCAGGCTGATTAATTGCTGTCAAATTGCTGCTTGTGGAAGAAAGCACTATTCAGATACAAGCAAGAGAGACAGAAGCTGAGTCTTACCTAATCTTTACTGCTATTAAAGTATATATGAAAAGGGTAATATTATTTCATCCCTCACACATGCAGAGATACTGTGCATAGCACCCAAGATCTGGGAAGAAAGGGTGTTATGTCAATGTTAATTCATTGTGAATAATACAAAAAGTGAGATGTTGCCTGTGGCTGAGCACACAGAGGATCTACTTCATAGGAGACTGGAAATGAAGAGATGAAATGAAGTGTTTGCTTTAAAAATTCTCCAGCCTGTAGGCTATCCAATTAAAAGTTGTTACAAATCATGATGTTGATTTAGATTCAGGATCTTCTTGGCTGCCTCAGAACTGCTAAAATCATCTAGATTTTTTTTTTATTTCCAAATAAAGATATGTAGCTTTTCCATTTTCTTGTACAGGTGATACCATCTCTTCTCATTGGAAGAAAAATGAGTGTAGTGGAAAAAGTAGGGAAGATAGAGGAAGCTTTTTGGGGGGTGTTCAAGTGAGAAGAAGAGAGCAGAAGAGATCAAAGAACATTAGAAAAGAGACCCAGAATGTGTATGGGATTTAAATGTACTGAAAGTTGGAAACAAATAAACAAACTAAGTATGGCMATTTTTTAACAACATTAATTTTAAGTTCCAATAGCTATTAAACTATTTTATATATCCTACATTAATATGTCATCTGCTATTCAGCTTATTGCCATAGTGTGGCAGTGTGCCTTCTCTGACCTTGTTTCATTCCATGTTCATAAACCTGCGTCTGGCTGGTTAATATAGGATAATAAGGTAATTTAGATGGGAAAGCTTCTCAGGAGCTCTCTAGACCAACCTCTGGTTCAAATCAAGGTAAGCTTTGAATAGCTGAGGCTGTCAGATCAGGTTACTCAGGACTTTATCCAGTTGGGCTGTTAAAACCTGCAAGGATGAAACTGCACAATCTCACAAGGCTTGACAGTCCTCTTGGTCAAAAGTTTTTTCTTATATCAAGTCAGAACCTCTCTTCTTTCCACTCATGTCTATTGTCTCTCATCCACCTACCATGAACCACAGTGAAGGGCCCGGGTCCAACTTAGTAACCTTGTATTGGGAAGCTGCTGTTAGGTTCCCTTCTCCTAAGTGAAGAAGCCAGGTTCCGTCAGCCTGTCCTCATATGGAATGAGCTCCAACCCGTTTCTGACCATCTTAGTGGCCATCCACTGAACTTGCTGCAGTTTATCAATGTCTGGTACCGAGGGACCAAAAACTGCACACAATATTCTACATGTGGTCTACTGAGTAGAGGAGCATAATCACTTCCTTTGAGGTACTGGCTATGCTTCTGCACCTACATGCAACCAGTGGTTTGTCTAACCCAGGGGAAGTCCGCTAGGAAGTTATGGCCAAATTATTTCTCCTTTTCCAGTGTCACAAAGGAGCTATACAGCATATTTGTGATGGATTATTTTCCTTTTCCAGTGGCTATATGGCATATCTGTGCCATGTCACAGTGGTGACATTGCACAGTTATTAATAAATACACAGAAAACTAGACTTGCTGTTAAATCAGCTAATTACTTAAATTACTATCTTGATTTCATAATTACTGTATTTGTTTCCAACAGAAGTTTTTGTACAATTTTCTTGTTTTAAGCTTATTTGAATCCTACAAATGGACACTWTTTTAGATGTTTCAATGTACATATTATCCAATAAGATTCTGGAACAGCATCTGCCTCCTGCTTATAACAGGACTACATCAGAAACAGCCACTTTGGACATTAGGCACCTAACTTCCTGGCTGTTTACCTTTTTTTTTTTTTWAAAAAAAAAMCCCACACCAACCAGACAGAACAATTTGAAGATTCTAATAGGATCCTCAGAGCCCTAGAAAGCATTGCAAATGGCCTTTTGTAGTATCTTATATCCTGCTAACAGACCTATGAATGATCATAATTTGTATCTGACCTGGATTTGGACATAGCAGAATGTCATGCCTAACATTTGTCTCTAAATTTGTTATTAAGAGATTAAGTTCAAAATGAAACCCTGAGACGCTTTAGATGGCTATTTCATTTCACTTGGCTATTACTGCCATCTAGTGATATAATTTACAATCTTCAAAACTTTCCATTTAGAACTCATWTTGCATCAGATGTATTTGGAAAGGTGGAGGACATATTCTAAAATCTGTGCTTCATTTACTTGCTAATGTAATGCCCCATGGTGGTATGCAATTAGGTATATATTCAATTTTGAAACTTAATATTTTTTCTGTCTTCCCTATAAGCATGCACTTGAAGACCCAGATACTTGCCTCTGTTCAGAGCCATAGTGCTAGTTTATAATGTATTCAGCTCCTTCTCTTCTGGCGAATTTCCCTTGAACGAGCCGTATTATTTATGACTCCAGTGGTTGTTAGGAAATTATTCATAATGATTTATATGAATATAAATTACGAAAATAATTATGGTCAAGTAAAGGGAGCTAATCTCTTCCTCTTTTCAGTGAGCAGAACATGTTGCATCTTTGTTTGAAAAGTAATCAATTCCCAAATCTCCTACCTACCTAACATGAGACCATGAAGTGAGAAAACACTTAAGAGTGAAAACTGACTCCTAGGGTATTGCTGGAGGCTGAAGTTCAAATGAGAATAAGGCACATAATCATAATAATGAAGGTAAATTCCCTATTAGAAACATTTATTATTTGTCTGTGATTTGATGTCTTCAAATCAAGATTAATCTTTCTAAAGAATTTGCTAGAGCTCAGATCGACAATTTAATTCATATAAAAAGATGGGGTTTTATAATCATCTGGTTTTACTTCCTAAGTATCAAACTACTTAACGATTTTCTGCAGTTATGTGCATTTAATTTTTTTTTTTTTTTTTTTTAAGTCAGACTATCTCACTTCCCTGCATGGTCATCCAATTCATAGTGCTGCTGAGTTTAAATCAATTTATGCATTGAACATAAAGAGATACAAACCCTATAAAACAAAAACAATATCTAAGGATCTCAGACTTGACATAATCACATCAACCATATTCAAATTTGGTTTCAATTGTTAACTGAACTGCACATGAAAAGCCTTCCCACATAATTCTACCATGGAACAGTTCAGACTTTCACCATAGCTTATCACGGGTGCCTGGGTCACAGACCAAGCACTGAGGGTTCAGTCACAGTGAGCTCTATTAACTTTTTCTTCACAGGTTGATTTTTATGTTTCTCCAAGTACTGCTACAGGCCTTTAAGGCACGTTTTTATTCTCATTTTGATATAACTCCTTAGTATCTGCCCTAGCTCTGTCACAGAAAAACYTTTCTACAAGTGTTTCTTCAGCTCAGCTGAACAAATTCTATGCGATCTGCTTCAAAGTGTGTGATATGGAGAGCTGAATAACAAGGCCACACAATAGATTATATATGCACTTTCTTGAAGAACCTGTTCCCATCAGCATCAATTTAGCAGAGTATTTAGGCCACATATGTTATGCACACAGTCTGTGGAATGTTGACATTCTTTAAATTAAGTAATTCTCGGGTCCTTTATTCTAGCAGAAACTTCTATAATAAGCACTTTGACTATCCTTATCATTGTGAGCTGATAAATATTCTGTTTGAATATTTCCAAATACCAAATGTCTTCCTGTATATTCCAGTTCTAAACGTTAAAACAAACGTACATTTTATTCTGAGTTTGGACTTCACTCTCTGTACATAATAAAACCTGATAATTTGGCACAAAGGTAATCCTATTGTCACATATAGAAGCAACCTCGGTTCTAGCTACTTAATTTTAATCAGCTCCAAAATCCCAGACAGCTTCATTCTTAGATTTTTGGTTTTTTGGTCCTAGATAAATCTCATTGTAATAATACTACAACAAGGCAAATGCACCTCTGATAATATTAACTATGAAAACTGGAAAGAAGAAAATGCAAGTCAGAYGATTTATTCTGTGGATTTCCATTCTTCCTGGAATCTCTTCAGATTTAGATACTATTAATAAATATACACTCTACTGTATTACAGTCAGACATTCAAAATACATATTTCCAACCACTCGAGTAAACTGAAAGAAAATGCTGCCTCTGAAATCAGAGAGGTTTTGGCATTGTTAATTAAATACACAGATTATGCTGTTGAGCATATCTATGACTTCTTGCATTCACTGGATCATTGTCAAAGTAACTAAGTTGGTGGACGACCAGCAATTCCAAGTTATGCTATTTTGTGAGCCACTGAGTTAAACATCACATCTAAAGTAAGAGATTACTTCAAGTGATAGAAAAGCACGCATTTTGAATTATCTTTTTAAGAAGCCATCTGCTAGTGTCAGCAATCAAAGCAAGGATAGAAAGTGGCAATCATGCTCATACTGAGAATTTTTATTSTCAAATTCTGTAACTTGCTAGAGCTAGCAAAGGGGATCAGACAAGTGCTTTCAAATCAGTGTGTTACCCAGAACTGGTCCAGGAAAAAGGAACATTCAGTATTTAACTTTGAAATTAAATAAAGATAATACCTAAGAATTATTTTTTWATGAAGACAACTGTTGGGCTGTTGCGAAAAATAACAGCACAGGATTAAGTTAGATATTAGGTCTTGGATTGATCTACTAGTTCATCAGTACCAAAAGGGGGGGATCTTGTTCCTCCTGCTTCTGACTACATACACTGTTCTTTCTCTTCCTTTCACATTCCACTTGTTCTGGCTCTCCCGTACATCGTACCCTGCACTGAGTCAACTCAACTTCTGAAGCAGGAGAAAACTAACCTGACAAAGAAAGGAGAGTGAATAGTTTGTCTACGATTTGAAGACTTGAATCAATTTATCATGCAATCGATTAAGTGGTAGAGCTCATRTGAGGGAAAAGGTGAGATCATGCAGCTAGAAACAGTTGAAGAATTTACCTAGTCTCACAAGMGCAAGTTGTTAGATTACATCAGTCATGAAGTGTAACTTCATCCTCAAACTGTGCCTCCAAATCATGCTTATTGCTGAGATTTAGTTCCACTTTCAAGCCATCTATACAGTCATGCTCCCTCCTGTGTTTGTCCAACCAGTGTACTGTTATGATTAAAAGACATTCACTTTTTCATTGTTACTGACATACTTTACTGGGTTAGCGTGCTTAAAAAAAAAAATAAAAAATCAAGTCAAACAAGCCATGTTGGAACTGATGTAGTAAGGAAGCAGGAATGTTTAATCAAGGCACTTGGAGAAGCCAGGCTAGAAGCCTCAAACTTAGAAAATGCTTCCCCCCACCAAGTAACATAAAATACTTCCATAAAGTATTCTCAGTTTTCATTCCATTTCCCTTTCATCAATGTTTTGGACTGCATCAATCTTTCTTGAATTAACGACATGTCAATGATAACAGAACAGGGCCACTGGAAGATAGAACTGGGGCATCATTTGGTAGAAGGACAACTAGAAGGTAAATGGGGAGTATTAGGCCAGTACCTAGCCCACCCTATTCCTAATCTTTACTGCAACTGGGAAATTATCTGAGGCTTACAGTTTGAGTTTCTCAGTAGCAGACTTCAGAAGCATGTAAAATTATTTCATTCTAATGATAATTGAAGAAACTTAGCAGAAAATTATTACCATATTGTGATTAATTGAAAAAACAAGACTGAGCTAAATGTCAAGTTTCAAAATAGTATAATCTTGTTAAACTGATTCTTTATTTGCTATAACAAAGGCAAATCTATTATAACTAAGCCCCTATAAAGACAGTATGCCAAAAATGATAAAATAACCACCTATGAGATTATAGAATTCAGCAATAACATACATACTATAATCACAGTCTTTATRACCTCTGATAAAAATTAATTAAAAACACAATCACAATAACAATTTTATGTTATCACAGTTGGCTATTTATCTTCATATATTCAAAAAGTAATAACACAAGGTATATTTCAAGGAAATATTTCTTTTTTGTTATAAATCTCATTTTTTTTTAAGCAAACCTGTACATAACAATGGCAAAAAGAGATTAAATGCTGTGACTTTTGTTCCAGTTTGGAATTAATGTGCTCAAAAATAAGACAGCGCAAGTCACCTTTGCTTTTTTCATTTTGCTAAATGTAATACTTGGGAAAAGTTTTGAGCTGGCAACAGTAGAGATGGAGTTTGACTGTTCAGCTACAAAGTTCAGGACATGCAGCAATCAGTTATTGAACTAGCCYACCACAGACAGCTCTGCAGTGACTATCTCTAGGTCAATTCACAATTCACCCTCCTTCAAACCCTTACAAGTTCTCACTGGTCTGTTGAAAATGATYAGGCTAACTCAGGTGTGATCATTGCAGTGGAACAATCTCAAGATGCACCCCTTTCCTCCTACAGACACAGCTCAGTGTTACAGCCCTATCATAKAGATGGATTAACTAACACCACTCCCACAAAGATCAGCTTTCAGGTGGAACAGATGTAAGGAGGTSTCTAGGTGCAGCTTCCTGCTAAAAGCAGGGTCAACTCTGAGATCAGATGAAATTCCTTGGTGCTTTATCCGTTCAGGTATTGAAAACCTCCAAGGACAGAGACTGCCCAAGTTCTCTGGGCAGCCTGCTCCAATGTTAATGCAAATCTGTCCTGAAACAGGATGACTAAACTATTTCCTTTGTACGGTCAGACACTATTGGGCAGTAACAACACTAAAGGACTACGCTGAATTTTGGTGTAGAAAAGATCCTAAAGTCAGATTCCTGGCAAAAGCAAAAATGAAATAAATTGAACAGTTGATATACATTCAGCAGAGCAGCCTCTTCCTCTCTTACAATGGCCACAAGRGATACAACAAGAGAAAGCACCTCCCTGTAAATACTGTTTGAAATACTGATCACTGCTTTGCCTTTATCCCTCAGAGCCAGATTACCCAAAAAGGGGTTTTTTTTTCTGCTTACCTTTTTTTTTTCTCTGACCTAGTCCTTCTTGCTGAGAGGTGAACTGAGAAATTCTGGACAGCTGCTAGTTCAGGTAACATCCATAAGGCAGTTTTCTCTTAAAATTCAGATGGCTGTACATTTAAACAAAACAAGGCTGAAAACAGCAGGTTTTATTTATTTCATTCAGCAACATCATCTGGCAGACTGCATTTGAAAAGAAGTTATAAAATGAACTGGTAGGATCAAAATTGGTTTTATCTTAGAATACTCAACTGAATGATGAAATAGCTACCTTTGTATTTAACTACACACAAATGCTCCTGCTCAATACTGGAAACCAGGTTAAGGCCCAAGTAAAAATCAAGACCAAGGCACTCAGAGAATACTCAATCTATATTTAAATAATTTCCCACCTAAATAACCGTTTAAAAAGAGCAAATCATAACTATACATTATCACCTTCCATAATTGTCCATTTCATTCTCTTGGGCAGTAGTTAAAAGAAATGAATATTCAGAATTAATTCCTTAAGCTTTTCTGAATTCATAATTTCATTTTTATTAGAAAATGCATTACATAAGACAATTGCCAGAAACAGACAATGGAACTTCTAGTTATTTGAATAGGATTAAATACTGAAATCCTTGTGCTTTCAATGAAAACCAATATCCTGTGAAAAGAGAAAAGAAAGCTTTATACTGAAAAGTTTGGAACTTTTATTGATACTGGGTTGTATTTCTAACTTTGCAGCTATCAGTTGTCAACTGGAATGCGTGTCTTATTTTTCACTCTAACTCAGCTGCAGAGGAGCTGTTTGGGCTTCAGTCATCACAGAGTGATACAAAGTATCTTTATGTGGAGAAAATATTAGATAATAGAGAATTGTCTAATTCCTAAGGAATAGCCTAACAAGAAACYGTAATGAGAAGCTGAAAAAAGAGAAATGCAAATCAAGATCTTAAACAAGGTGATTAATGGCAGGGGGGCGAGGGGAATTACCAAGAAAAATAAGGGTCCCAACTTTTGATGTTCAGTCAAAATTAGTTAATCTTTTGAAAGACAATCTATAGTAAAACAAAATGAATAGGCTCAACAGCAGAGGTGACYGGGTAAAACTTAATAGCCTGTTAAGTGATCTCCTCATATTAAACCTTCTAAGGCTTCTTGTCACCTTGAGTTCGGTGAATTCCAGCTCATTTGCAATGTTTTGCATCAAAACAAAATCATACTTCATAACTTTCAGAGCTCCTTCTAGTGTAATTATTCCCCCCTCTAAGAGAAGAAGGAATCAAAAACAGAATTAAGCCAGATCTTAACTCAAGGAGAAAACCAGAATAATCCCAAGAGTTTTTTCTTGTCTAAGGCTTAACATCTTCAGAGAGAGTTCATTCTAACAAGGAGATACAAATCTTTTCACTACATTGTCTGATAAGATGCATTTTCTGGCTATAAATTAGAAAATGAAAATGTTGATACTTCCATTCAAAAGAGTAATTTTTAGACAGCAATTCTGGTCATTTTTATGTAGTCCTGCATTTCATCTGAGTATTTCTGAGCCTGATTGCAAGTGTTTTGCAATAGTTTGGGAGCAGGGGTATAACATAAATAGCTTCTGAGATTATTAATAGATTCCTTATGAGAATGTTTTCCTTTTAAAAAGTCCTTTCCACAAAAAGGGAAAACTTTTCACCAAAAAATATGTCAGCATTATCAAAGCTTTGGTTTGTATACCTTTTGACAGGCTTCAAATCCTTATTTTAATTGAAGTATTTTTAAAGATATGTATATACTGAAAAAGGAATTTCATTTTCTGTGAATAAACCTTTTCAAAATAAATTCAGTGAAAACTTAGGTAAAAAATGTAAGGAAGGTATAAAATATTGAAAGTCTTTAAACCTTCCACAGTGAAACTGACTGAAAAAAAAATCTTCTATTTAGGAAACCATTTTTAATATTCACTCTGCCTTAATGTTTTAGTCAAAATAGTGCTAGACATTTTTCTGATGTGTTTATGACACACACAGATCACCCAACATACTTCAGAATTTGGCATAAAGAGTTAAGATTTGAAACAACTTTTAGAGAGTGAATGCTTACTGCACAAAAAGGAAATATTTTTCTTTTTGCTGTTTATCAGTCTCTCTCAAAAAAAGAGGCTGCTTAGAGATATTCTCAGCCACAGATGTGGATTACATTTGTAGTTTGCTTGTTTTCTTTCTCTGTTTTAGGAGCTCACAACTCTGCTATGAAGAGGATGAAGTCTGTCACAATCCAACTAATGATAGAAGAATAGACCATTGTGCAATCCTGCACTGGATGAATCTTTTGGGACAGATGAGCCATTACCCAGTAATACTTATGGGAACCCCTCAAAGCAAAAGAAAAAATTGCCTGTCTGTATAACTACAGAAGTGTCAGGAGACCCTTAGGTTCAGGAGCATAAAAGACAGTAAAAACARATCTGAACAAATCCATGTGGACATCTGTAGTGAAATCCTGGCCTAATTACATCTATCAGAAAAATATAGTTTTTACTTCAATAGAACCATAACTTTTTCCTGATGTCCATCCATTTCTATCTGTCCTTAGTATATAACAACTTTCTTTCACATAACTTGTATAAAGCGATCAAATTTACACATGTATGAAGTCAGCTTTCTGTCTTGTCAAAAGGGCAAATCATCCTATTACTCTCACATTAAAAGTGAAAAAAACCATTTAAATGAGAATATAATTTTCTCTAATTCTTCAGCAAGCCAAGACGAAATCCTGAAAACCTAAGTAAGTAAATTTTGGACCATATGCTACTGCAATTGTCACGCTGATACAAAGGGACAGAATATATGTCTAAAGGCTTCAGGAAAGTTAAAATCCTTCCAAAATGCATTTATTCTCATGTAATTTTTCATTATAATTCTCCTCTTTTAACTTCATATCTCAGTCCCCTTCATGGTGATATAAAGTAGCTTCTAGCTAATCTAATATTCCCCTGGCTAAATATAAGATCCAGTCATTTTCACTTGTTCTTTATGTTGTCCTTTTCTCTCTTTCTACTTGCACACTCTTTACTATGATGTCTTTGTTTCATTAAGTGCTGGAATGCACCAGGAGAATTTTTTTTTTTTCATCAGAATGGCAAAACTGTCCATCATCAAATTGCCAGATAGCTTTCAGACTTCAGTCTTCAAAGCAGGTTCCATCTCCCACGCAGCAGAGAAAAATATCATGCTGTAATTCATTAAGTATTGTTTTCTTTAAAGGCTCCCCAAAGAAAAGAAACCAACTATGAAGAACAGGTCAAATCACAGATCTACAGAAAGAACATATTTTTAGTGCAATATGATACAGCAGTTTCTCTATATGGCTTCTGCAAGCCTATAAACACTTAATATTTTTAATATCTTTAATTTAAATAAAAATGTTGACTTTTAAGAATAGTATTGTTCCAGAATAGAAGAAAACATATTTGAACTTTTTCCACACACAGTTTATGCTAATAAGATGAACACAATGTTTAAATGACTCTGAAACAGTGACAGGATAAACATGATCACACAAAACATGACCCTCAGTCATTCTGCTGAATATCTGCTACAGGCAAAAGTAGCTCCTGCAGAGTTGAACAGGAACCTCTTTTATCATAGTGAGAGCGCTTCTGGGTTAAGATTCTCAGAAGTTATTAGGAATATAAGTGCCCCATTTACACATGTGCCAAATTTCATGCTCCTAAAAATCAGATGTCATTAAGAAAATTCTGTACTTAAGACTGTTTCAAGAACGGGACCTCTTAGGGGCAGCTGCAGAGGAAACATTCAAAATCACCAGCAACTTCTTAGTACCTTGGCCTTGGTTGTCTATTAATAGGTTTGTTGTAGGTCCCGAAAATGTTTGCCTCTAATTAGGTTACAGATTGCAACCTTGTAGGATTCGGCTGTCAGCTACATTCACAGTTATGTTATTGATTAATAACATGCTGACAGAACCTAAATTCAGTGTAGACATACTCAATTTATAATGGAAGAACTCTGTGTGGTGAGAAAGGCTGAAAAATTGATGATATTTTTCTTTAACTTTTTAATGAAGTGTGGATTTCACTTGTTATTGAATTCATGTTTTTCTTTAGCTGTTAGCAATGATCCTGGAACTTTGTGTTCTACACCAGACTTTGGGGAGGAGATACCCTCAAAAAATAAACTGAAATACAAAAGAAAGCAGATAGCTATATTTCTAAATATAGAAGAACAGAACTCACCTTTCAATAGCAGAGAACTGTTAAGTTGGTTCAGCAGTCTCAAAGAACAACACCTGAAGGATGCTGTTGCATGAGTTTGAAATGTTCTAAATTTTCAGTCCGAAACGGGTAATGTTGTTCAGGAGATTAAACTGGCAAAACCAAATACCTCTCAYTGAAGGGTTTTCTGTTCTTCATCAACACTCAAGAGAAGAAGCTGCTGCTAAGCTGGATAAGTAGTCCATTTCTTTTTCTGATATAGAAAGTAASTTTCAAAATAAGTACTTTCAAAACATTTATTGTCTCTAGAGACAGATACCTTAGAGGAAAATTATTATTTTTTTCACAGCTCAAAGTAGTCCATGTTATCTTGTCTCCAGGTACATTTATATCTGTACTTCTTACCATGAAGGTGGAAATTTCTGTATTTTTGTCAGCTGGCTGACACATTAACCTCTAACACAGACACGGTTATTTCCATTCTTCACATAAGTTAGCAGACTGATTTTATCCTAATGTTAACCTCAATAATTTACCTCAAACCGCTAAACTTTAGGGAGACTACAGATAACCAAATCTATTTAAGAATAGTATGGGTTAGTCACTGTGAGATAACCAACATATGATAAGAATATTTTTTCCTAGTAAAGGCTATTTAAATGGTCAAGTTTAGTTCACATTTAGCTCGTATTGTTAAAATTCTCTACTCTGAAAGCAGAAATGCAATGCTTCCTGACTCATTTGTTTTGGTTTTAGTATAACAATTATTCCATAATGCTATATATCAGTTATCCCATAACTATATTTAAACTGCTATGAAAACATATAATGAAGGCACCAAAATTATACTCTAGGACACAGTAATTAAAAAAAAGTAAAGATGTTCTTAAAAAATGACTAGAAAACTGTTTATCACAACCACCAAATATTAGCAAGCAGTCTGCAGCAAATATATTCAAGTTAGTATGCCCTACTGATATAAACACTATATTAACAAAATCTCATGTCCTGAAATATAAATTCTAATCATAGCATATGAAATGCACGGTTAATAGTTTTTCAGCAGGTTGCTACAAGTAGAAAAAAGATCCTCAAATATATCAAACAAGTGTGAATTTTATTCTTACTCCACTTAATTATTTAATCTTGTGGACTATCTGAAACTGAGCCTGAGGCAGAAGCAAGAATTTTAGGTCTGACTAAGATTGGGGTGCCGTATTTTTGACATGTTCAAATTAGATACCTGAATGAAACTTCGCTTTTAAGAAGAAGGGTGAACAATATAACAATTTAACAAATCCTTCGATCAGGCTACAGAAAATTAGAAGATACTGTATTTGCACTCAGAAATCTTAGCACAAATAGGTCTGCTGTAACATTACTTTAAAAACACAGTAAATAAAATGTAACTGCCCATAATCAGTTAAGAACTGTTGACCTCTTCATATCCATAACTTTAACATTGTGTCATACTGTTTTCACAAGAATGCTCTCCAAACAGTTTTCAAGGTTAATTTTGCTGTTACTCCCTCTGGCAGGCTAAGAAGATAATTCTGTCTCCCCGATAATTTCTTTCCCAGCTTGTTTGATATCAGTAACTTGTACCAATGCTAAATGAAGTTTTCATCTTTTATCAAGGCCAGTGTTTGAATTTGTCTGTCTGTTATATTTCTAAAGGTAACACTGATACTTCAAAGGATGCAGAAAAACCAGGATGCTTCTTGTTAGTGAGATTGCTGAGAACGTTGTATGCCTCCAGTGACAACTTTGCAGGGCAAGCTCTTGTATTTTTCCATTTCTATTTCTGAGTAATTAAAATTGAAGAGGAATTGCTTGAACCTAATCAAAAGTATTTGCCCCTGTGGCTGTATAACAGATTTAAAAAAAAAAAAAAAATCATCTGTTAGTCACAATGTCAAACATTATGATATAAATTAACTGTATAAGCCTTAAAGTTTTACTTTTCAGATCATATCCACAAAAAAGTGCTCCATTCCTCATATTACTCACATTAGTAATTCTACTGAGATAAGACTATTGTTCTAAGTATAAACATGTAAATTTTTTTAATTTGGGGGTGTGATGCTTTTGGACACAGGCAGCTTAGTTGTTGACAAAATTAATAGATTCAGACTAGATGTAACAACAGTACTATATGTTCAGAAATCCCTTTTATTAATGCACATCTTTCAAGTTTGAACAAGCTCCTAAATACTAAAATACAAACTCTTGTTCAATGTACAGCACAAAAACTTTTGGGCCTGCTGCTGTGAATCAACGTAATTTCAGCCCACAAATCTTCACTCATTTACTGAGGCTGAGACTCTGGTCTACAGGAGGTGCATTACTTTGCATTTGAGGCTAACAGATTGTTCAGATGCACTACCACCATTTCCTAATCACTCAGAAAAATGCTTGAAGTACTTGAAATCTTGTGAGCCAATCCACATATTTACAGGTGAAAGGAATCCTCACATTTTATTAACATGTAGATATTTTTCCACATGCATCTGAAATGCATTCTTTTTTAAAAATTTTATCCAATGACAATAATGTTCAATTTATACGGAACTATTGCATTACCTGTAATAAGAGCTCAGGCAAACAAATGACAATGAAGGTAATCCACACTTGCTAATCTTTTATATTAACAAAAGGCCTTCAGCTGATAGACTAACATAGAGCTACAACAACAGTAGAGAAATAAAATAATAACAACGTTTTCATTTCACTATGCTTTTTAGCATACATTAACTACTCGGTTTCCAATTGGAATAGAGACAAAACCCAGTCTCTGGGGATTGCACACAGTTACCAGTTACACCATCCTGGGACAAGACACAGAAAAATGACTATTATTCTGGCTGTTTATACTTTGAAGGTCTGGTTCTGCAGTCAGGCCAGATGATCTTGCTTTTACTAAAATGGGGAGTCCTTATTTCCCCTTCTTTTTCCCTACACCTTGCTAATCTGGCTGAAAGCTAGTTTTTTGTTGAATTAATCTTTCATTGGAAACTAACTAATGAGTTGAGCTGGGTTATGGAGAGGAAGACTAAAAGCCAGAGCCAGCACAGAAGAAGCAGCAGGAGCATGTGGCTGGGATTCAGAGAGAAAGCAAAGAGGTAGCAGTGAACTGTCAAGATTGTCTCAGCTGATGTCAAGAAACTGAATCTTTAGAAAGATTTATAACTGACCCAATTAAGGATTTGCTTCCACCAACATCTTCCTCTAGATTTCCACAAACATGAATAGTGAGTTTTAACTTCAAATATGCTGGATTCCCCAGTATTATACTGAATTCATTAGTACTTTGATAAGTGTACTAATGAAGCACAATGAATGAAGACAGCAAAGTCACCTGCAAACAAAGACAAATTGAGAGGAATTTAAAGAACTGTTCACACATTCTCCTTTCTAATGAAATACAAGGTGCCAATGGTTCAAATACTTCTACCAATGCTCAATTTTAAACATCGCCTTTTTTTTTCCTTGAAGTCAATAAGTCTGCAGGGACTTAAAATTAAAATTATGTAAGAGTATACCTACACTGCTGAATTAATTTGAGTGATCCACTCAGGTTATACAGGAAGACGTAGTTCATATATGAACAGCTAGTAACGCAAAGCCATTTTGTAGAGCATTCATTCCACTGTACATATTTGGTAGAGATACAGAGGCTTGGAGCAGCTTATCCCCCTCAGTCATAATATTACAAAAAGCTCAACAATATTTTCCAGGAACTGTGGAACAAGTTGTTTGTCCTACTGCGGACACAAGGGAATTATCAGCTACTGAGCTGTTTAGCCTGTTTCCTCACTGGTACTCTGGGGAAGATACCTGCATGCAAAAGCATCCTGCAACCTTTATCATGTGCTTGAGGCGGATCACTTAACACATGAATAATGGAGCRCCGCATTTTAGTTCAGAGATACCACTTGCAAGGGAGACAGTGACCAGGATCAACATTTTAGTAACAGTTCAAATTTAGCCTGCCCTAATGTGCAAAATTGAAACCAATTTTTATTTTCCCTTTAAGAAAGCTGGACTCGTTCCCTGGTAACCCAGAGCAATCTGCAGTTTAAGACAGCTCTGCACCACATAAGTAAAAAGCACAACTGTATATGTTCAAGTTCTACCAATAGATCACCCATACAAACACATAGCTAAGTATGAGTTAACAGTATTTAGAAAAAAAAAATGTAAAAACCACACTTGCAGAAAAAAAAAATTGATCCCAAATAAAAYATTTAAAAGAATGAGAGCCTTTCCTCCATACAAAAAGCATCAGGGGGCAACTGAGTAGCAGGAAAACCTTTTCTTTGGGTAGGGTCAAAAAATGCTTGTATTGGTTAATATATATCAAGTGGAACTTAAAAATAATCAGATGGAAAACCTTAGTTTAAAAAACCCAAATAATTCTATTTGTTATGCTGAATTTCTAATTATTCTGTATGGTTAAGATGGGTTTCAGCTTTGATTTGTAAAATACTGGCACTTCATATATTATTCAGACAAAATGGAAAAAAATAACAAAGATTTTGAGGCTCCTCTAAAGTCTGTGTTTTCACTGGGAATCTTTCACTGGCTTCAGTGACCACTGAATCAGATCTCTGAATATGAGTTTATTCCAGTTTAGTTTCATAAGCTGTTTCCTGCAGTTCACATACAATCAACTTTGTTCACCCTACTTGGCCCAGAAAAACAGTTTTGAAGGCCAACTACTGTATCTTGCATTCTTTTAGCAGTTAAGATTCTTGCCAACTTCATTCTTTCAGACACAAAATATGCAAACTTTCTTTCCAACATCTTTGACCATTACCATTCATGTCAGTAGCATATTTTTTATATCTATGCTTCAACTGTCTGGGCACAGTTCATGGATCTTCATTTTAAGGCAATTTAATGAAAAAAAAGCAAACAAACAAACTAGAATAACAGAATAATGCATCTTGTTACACAATTAGAACTTGGCATTTGCAAACAAGAATGCTCTTTCTCTTTTGCTTATATAATGCTTATAAAAATGGATTTTATGCAAATGAACATTTTTTTGCAAGGATCACTCACCACCTGCTTTTATGCATTCAGTGTATTTTCCTGAAATGAACTTGCACAGGTCCTACTTTTAGCTGAACATCTAAGACTTTAGGAACTGAACAGTGAAATAATTTACATTCATTAAAAAAAATTAACCTGGGCAGAATGCTACTATATGAAACTTCCAAAGCAGCCTAACATTACATATTAGTGCTGACAAATTAGTCAGCATGATAAGCAATATGATCAGCCCCACAGCAACCTAGCTATCAAGAAAGCTCTTGTAGGTACCATGGCAAAAGGTGAATTTTTATTGTTTTATACAATAGGAAAGAGGAAGGCAAAAAGGCCACAAGCCGCTTCTAAATAATGTTGCTGTACCTGGTGTTAGATATTTTACCTTCCACATATTAAGAAACATTAAAACTGTATCTAATGTTTAAGAGGGGATATTTCTCTCTTAGGCACTCACATAAAAAAATGAAAATAGAAATCAAAATATTTCTTAGAGCAAGAAAAATAAGTCAACCATACGTTTTTCAAGAATGTCAAATTCTTGTGGATACTAAACATCCTTACATGTCAACTGTCTGAAATTGTACCTACGATCATCATCTTGCTAACCAGAAAAGGTCCACTGGTCCAAGAAAATAAACTTTAAAAAAAAGTATGGAACTTAAGATAAAGAAAAGAAGAAACCATATGTACGAGTATGTGTGTGTGTGTGTGTGTGTATGTTCAATTGTGAAAGCCATAGGCTGGCAGATCCCATTCCAGTTAACGTTTATCTTCAGTCCATATTTAGAATATAAAGAGTAACTCATAAACCAGGTTTTCATTTCTGATCTTTCTCCTTTTGGACATTACACAGAATGTGCACTTATGAATGAACATTCCAGTTTTAATTCAGGTGCTATGGTAGAAGGTCTAACCATTTCTACATTTAAAAGGTATAAGAAATTAATTAAAAAAGGCCCAGACCTGTTATATCCAAAGTTTTTTGAGAAATACTATTCTAAAAATTTGGGCTTAGTTTGGTCGTAAATAGTATCTTGAGCGAACCACTCAAACTGCTACTTCATCTTCAACTTCTAAAAACTATGCCTCCACCCTAATCATACTTTTCCAAGCTGCCACACAGGTCCAATGAATTGCATTCCAACCTATTTTTTTTCAAAGCTGCAATTCGAGCATTATAAATCATGTGGCTGATGGAAGAAAAATCTAGGTCTTTCTCTCATGTCTGTGTGTTACAGCCCAGTTAGCTTTCCCTTCTGGCTGCATCTACTCTGTAACAATCATTCATGGAAGGACAGGTTACAAGTGTTTGTTTTAGATGAACAATCTAGAATAGCTTTTAACATTAGAAAGGGGCTGTTCAAACAGAGCGCTCAAAGATTGGCAGCTGCATACAATTAAGAACGTTCTTTACTTAGGCCATTAGTTTTTAAATATCAGTTTAAAAATGCCAAACTCTCACTCTTACCCAAGGCAATGATCAATAAACTAATAACACCAAGAACACTGGGATGGCTTTTTTCAGATTCATTAGCCTTGACAAATATATATATCTTTATATTCCATAACCATAAGAACACTAAGCATTATTTTAAAATATCACTTCCAGTGATTAAAATGAATTGTTAGCGCCACTTAAAAAATAACATAAGATACACCATATGGAATTACTGAGGTTTGAATGGAAAAAGTGCATGGATTTATGCAGGCTATTGTTCAGTCAGTGTAGGAATTGGTTTGGACATTTGGCCAACATGTGCACACTGAAGCTAAAGGGAGGTTGATCATTGACTTTAATGAGAGTATTCTCAATCCTACAATCACCCATCTTTAGAGTTGTGTAAGAATACAGAAATGAGCCTGCCAAACATTTGAAATAACCAGCATTGCCCCACATGTAACGCCATCCAGGTTCATTGCAAAATATAACAAAAGCAGCAAGGTTCACATATTAACCAAGGGAYCACTGCTTTTCCACTTCTGCAGCTATTTACAGCATTAGACTATTCAAAAGAAAATATTAACATTATCATGACCCTGTCTCTTTGAGGACAGTAAGTTAGTGAATCATCTCTTAATAATAAATAGACAGCTGATTTTTTTTGTGGGGTTGGAGGGGTGGTTTGGGGGGCAGAACTCCGGGCGGGGAAAAGCTGGTGAGGATTTTGTGGTTTTTTTGTTGATTTTTTTTCCTTTTCTTTTTTTTTTTTTTTTTTTAAAGAAACTTTGATTTATCCTTCCTGGTTAAGGTTCAAACATTTGGGCTTTGTAGGGGAGCTGGATATTGACAGAACAGAATTCACATACATAGAATGCATGAGCCAAATGTTCTAGTAGTCCACCCTCCTGGAATACAGAACTCTTCTTATCCTATTAGTTGCTCAGTGTAAAAGCAAATCTCTGCAAGATATCTTCTGCCTGCTCAGTAACATGTATCCTACCATTTTACTTAAAAATCAGCATGAAAGAAATTTTCATTGGACACTTTCTTCAGCCCTCACTTACACGTTCCACTGAGAGTTTATGTGGCAAATAGAAACTTGTGCCAGCCCTCAGCTTTAACAAGGCATTGTATCTCCAAATATTCACATTAGAAGTTACTAATGGTTATAATAATATAGTACTTCCTTATTTCAGAATGCTATAAACAGCAACTTAAAGCCAATAGCTCTATACCCCTGCAGGCAGTCTTAATCAACATAAAATTTTTGATTAAAAAAAAAAAGTAGATTCAGCAATACCCAATAAAAGTTTGTAACCAAAAACCCCCTCCCCAACTCTGAACTTTCTTTATTCTTAGGGGAAGCACTCATGTGATGATTTAAGTGAGGCTTTTTCCAGTACACTTCAACCTCTCTCCCACAAATTACCTGATTTAACTTGGTCAGTCCTGAATTGGTCAGGCAGTTGGACTAGATGATTGCTTTAGGTCCCTTCCAACTGAAATAGTCTATTCTATTCTATTCTAAATTTCTCATAAAGCCAGAAACACTGAAAAATGAAAATTCTATACAGAGCTCTTTGTGTCATAACACACACAAAAAAAATCTCAAATCAAAAACCAACTTGAGACCCATAAATAAATCCTTGCAAAAACACACATACATACACACACATACAAAAAACTGCCCATAAATGAAATAAAAAGTCCCTTTCACACTGTTTAAGACACCAGCTAAGAGAGAGCTCTTGTGTAAGATGATAAAAAATGTGTTCCGGAGATTCACAAGCACTATAATCTGCCCTTTTGAAAATACATTACAAGATAGTAGGGATTTCTAGTCCCACTAATTCTAACTGCTCAGAGGGAGTTGAAACAATAAATATCCTCTAAGATACATCAGTGCTACACAATTCATTTGACTTTTTTTTTTTTTTTTTAAACAGCAGCTAACAGCCATGATCCACAGGTCTACACAAATGCATGAAGTGAAGTTTGCATGGATCTTTTCATAGGAAAAGGTTGTTAAATATAAACATTTATGATACCAATTTACACATAAGATGCATAAAATATTGGAGACATCAATCCTTCTATGCATTAAAATTTCAGGCTACTTATTTTACACTAGCTACAGACTTTATGTGGCTTTTAGAGGAATGCCTGAATGGAGTACATTTCAGAAATCACGCCTCGAGGTTAAAAGGGATCAGATCACCTCTTTGTATTCAACATCAAAGGCAAAAGATTGACTAGTGTGTTCATTTCATTATTTTTTTCTAAAATTCCGARGTTGCCTGCTCTATTTGTTTTTCTGAATAAAACACATAATTTAATAAAGGTTTAATTCTGCAATCCAAATCAAAACCAGCTTTGATTGTGTTCTTAAGAGAGACTGATAAATTGCAAATCAGCTGTACCAGGTATTTTCTCAATCCACAAATAAGTAATTGTTGTGGTTTAACCCCAGCCGGCAGCTAAGCACCACACAGCCACTCGCTCACTCCCCTCTCAGTGGGATGGGGGAGAGAATCGGAAGGGTAAACCACCGGGGGGGGGGAGTGAGCGAGTGGCTGTGTGATGCTTAGTTGCAGGCTGGGGTCACTAATATCATGACAGTAATACCAGTTATGAACCACAAAAATCAAGAGACTGCTCCTTCACACACAAGTAAGCAATCTTACTACTCTCAGTGAGAACACTTACCTGAATAGCTACTCCTGTTCATAAAGATGGAAGCCTCAGACCCCACTCCAGATTTCATTAAGGTATTCTGTGGATAGCCCTCAGCCAAAGCTTCACACACCATCTAATGTCAAAACACAACATTCCCGAGTTTGGTGATGCTTTCACCCTTCATTAGATGGTCTATCCAGGGCTCAAGACTGAAGCACAAACAGTGCCTATACTCCAGCTGCTAATCCAGCAATTTGCTGTTCAGTCCCGTAGGAAAAAAAAMCCCTCTTTCTCTGTCTCTCTTTCTTGCTCTCTCTGTATATATTTGTCAGAAGAACACATACCAAAACCAAAACTGACAATTCCTCTAGCACGTCTGTTATACGAGCAGCTGTTCAGCACTGCTCTGAACAGTCGCTGGTTTTGCGCAGGATGGGTTTTCTCTTTCCAGGTGACATAACTGATTGAAGGCAGATAGCCCAGCAGAGCTGAAGTAAGCATTGCATATTATAAATTACAAAACATACAATACTTGTTTCAGGACACAACTAGGATGACTTCAGGACAGAAGCACAGAACCTCTCTGAAGAAAAACTGAATCATTTGTATCTTTTCTAAAAATCTAAGGAAACATTCATCCTAAACTAAAACCAGAAATCTTTTTATTTCAAAGCACTGTACACAAATCAGAATGCAATGACTGTTCATTATGACAGGAAGGAACAAACTGAACCTGAGGTTACAAAACAAAAATTAGGAAATTAAGGAAACAGACAAACCTTCTGACACTGAAAGAGCACACTTAATGAATTTCAGGAGTGTCCAAACTTATGAATAAACAACAGCACGTAACAATTAGTATTGTGGCTACTTGTGACACTGTAGTTCTCTGAAATAATTTGAACCAATTCCAAGCAATTTTAGCTGATCATTCCAGACTTCTAATATATAAAATAGATCATCTTTACATAGGATATCAAGTGTCATAGCCTAATAAATGTCCTAAAAGAAAGACAGCAACTTGAAAGCAAATGGTTAAAGGATTTGCTAGCAAATAGGATTAAATACGGTGAAAGATGTTTCCCAGCCTTGGCATCCAGCAGGGAGCCTCACTGGTGCCTGGATAAGCAGAGGAAAACCTTGTACACAGACCTTGATATCTCCCCAGTAAAGTCGTATTTGCAGTGAAGGACATTGATAGAGATTCTCAAAAAAGTGTGCGGGAAAGAGGGGGGTTAGACAGAAAACACAGCACAGGCTTTGAGAACAAGAAGTCCTCTCCCAGATTTAAATTTTCCGAACACCATTGACGTATGTGAAAGAAAACACAGACGATAAATTCTCATTCTCAGTGCACATTTCAAGCCATCACTTTAATTATTCCTATCAGTCCTGCTGTCCGTTGCACTCCCATTTCTACCTCCCCCAACACATGAATGATACTTTCCATGTTTTCAGCAGTTTTACAAAACAGCGCTTTTTGTCTACCCAATCTGCAGGTGCAGCAAAGACCTTGGCAAGGGGCAAACCGATTATCACTTACGAAAACAGTTACACTGTATTGTTCATACTTCTTCAAGGTCTTGAGCAAAGCATAAATTCTCCTGAAAACGAAGTTGTTGCAGTTCGAGCATCAGACAGCTAACCAGGTAAGACTTACTGTTGCTTGTAGAGATGATTTTACAGTATTTTGTAATTCAAACGCTTTTTTCCTCTCTCTCATGCATTTGTTCAGTAATTCAAATAGGTATTTTCGCAGCTCTTAAATTAAAAAAAGTCTCAAATATTGTGCAGTAGCACAATGTACGGAAAACAGGATATTGTTACTGACTTGTAATTCATCTTCAGGTCAATTCTACATCTAAAAGAACTCTAGGTTTTCTTTTATGTATTTCAAAAAATGAGATTGCACTGATGAATTTTTAACATACTAAATACTCTTAAGTCTTTGCTGAATCCTACGTATTAATGTTGGTTTTCTCATACTTTAACCTCTGTTCTAGCCTTCACTAGTTTTTAACAGCCTTATAGTTCAAAAGAAAAAGCACCGTGTAAAGAATATAATTTATTTTTATTCTCCTTAATCTATACATTTATATTCCAGGTTTACTCTTGCCGCAAGTGGAGTTGATCTTGATCTGGCTCGTTGTTCCTTTTTCCTATGCATATACTTCTTTGAGAATTGGATCTGAAGAGGCATAGGGCATGGGAAAATGGGGCGACTGAGGTACTTCGCCATTGATTTCAAACAGCATTACCAAGGCAACTGTAGAAATGCATAGAGAAAACAGATGTATGAAGAAATGAAAGGTTAATTTATGAAACTCTCACTTAACCATCAAAAACTGAATAGAAAGATACTGGTGTTTTTTACTCTGATATAATGATTGAATGTTGGTTTCATCCTAAAAACCTGGTTTATCGCAAGAATAATATCTTAAGCATTTATCCAACTACAGTATTTAATACGTTGCTTGGTTTAATGTTCCGTCTAAAATATATGCATTGCTAAGAAGCTACTTCTGTAGCCCTTATTCCCACAAACCTCCAATTGAAAATAACGGGAATGCAGTCACACAAACTGCAAAAATGTAATTCTTCGGACCTATCTCACAGTTGCTGGGAGCCAGCCTTCACTGAATTCAGTTAGTGCTGACTTAGGTGTGTAAGGCCCAGTCATGCAAAYGTTACCAAAGTGGGCTGTCTTCAATGTGCTATTTATTCTTAGGACTTGATCTGTTAAGATCCGAAGTACCTTTTACATGATGCCTGCATGTGTGGAATTACAAATTCTTCTCTTGTAAGAATCAGACAATTAACAGTAAATCAAATAATAAAAATACTAATTTTTTTCTTCTTTCACCCACAGGTATCTTGGAAGAGGAAGAGTAGAAGTTCTCTTGGCTTTTTTCATTCAGTAGAAAAACAGTAATTAAACACATTTTTTATGTTTCTGTCCAATTACTTTTATTTACTTTAAATAGCAATTTATCACATTCAAAATATTACTATTATGAAACAATGTAACTGTACATACCGCATGTCAAATAAAAATCTAATGTTTCAGTCACAGGTCAAAAGTTTGCATTACCCTACATCACAAATTCTAACAAGTCTTGTAAAGCTATGTGCTTAGAAAAAGCAGASCTAAGTGCATTACAAGTTATTTTACTCAGTCATTATTGTTACGCTATACTATTCAAGCCTAAAAGAATATTTTAGAAGTTACTGCTGCATTTATCTGTAATGTAATACTGTCAGAGGACTATTGTATTTACACGTCATTTTTTTCCTTGAATTAAAAGGCAATAAAATAAAAAATTGCATCCACAACCATATCTTTATTCACTGATTTCATATCAAAACCTGTGGTAAAGGGGATGGAAATACATAAACAGTACATTACTTAATTCACTTGTGAGAGAATGGAAGGATTTTTTGAATATAAAAAAATATTAAATCTAATAACTGTCATTAAAATCAAGAGGAACCTCCAGAATTATTGCACATAAAGGTGGAAAAAAGGCATATACAAAACATACAAAAATATAAATAAATGAGAGACAAACCCCCATGTAACTTACAGTTTCACAAATTCCACAGAGATTTCACGTTGATATAAAATAAAAAAAAAAAATGCAACTGATCAGAAAAGTATATTTTACCTTTAATACATCTCTTGTATAACTTAGCCTATAACAGTTACCAGAGCCCTATGCAACAAGACTACAACTGATGCTTTTTTCTTTTTCTTTTTTCTTTTTTTTTTAAAGCAGGACATACAAATGATAAAACTCAGGACAGATATTGGGAGCAGAGCTAGCAAATCTGGAGAAGGGGTGGGACAACGATGGGATAGTGAAGCACAGATTATCTACAGGCTTTTCCACCTCTAGCCAGTTTGTGCTTAATCTTTTAAACACAAACCACAACCCTATGCTTAAACACCTTCCTGAACAAGACTGAAGGGAGAGTAAAAGGCACGGTTAAAGTGCAGGTGGAGAGACCTTCTCCCTTTTACTTTGTGGTACAGTGTAAAATCTAAGGCTAATTATCATAAAAAATAATCATTTTAAGTGGGAGCAATAAACCTAGGAGGTAAGGACAGAAGGATTCCATTCTCTAAGGCTTAAATAGAAAGGCAGAATCCTAGCTATAAATGTCCTTTTCACCTCCTGAAAACATTGGGTTAAGATGAACTGACAAAACAGTATGATGAAAATAACATACAGGGGTACAAGCCACACTATTGAATAGTAAATACTCAGTGGAGTAAAATGATGGGCTGGAAAAATGCAAAGAACATTGCAATATGAAGAAAGTCAGCATTAAGGATTTTATTGTTCAACAACCATATTGCAGTTTGTACCATTGCCTGAGTTAAATGGGCAGTGAAAGCTTTAACAAAATTCCTTTGCACAAATATACTCCTACTGTTCATTCTGTTTGTCATTTCTCACATAACTGTTGGGAAATGGAAAAAAAACAGGACACGGAAGGGGGGAAAGTGTGAACTTACCTCTATCTGCGGATAAAAGGACAAAATGTCCATTACTAAAGTAAAATAAAAGCTAAGTCAGGTATGAATCAAGACAATATGAACACTGGCACTGCACCAGTTGCACAAAGAGGGAAGCGCCAAGTTGGAAAGGACTTTTGATTATTTATTGTTCTAAAGCATTGCAAATCTAACTCTAATACAAGAAGGGATCTAGTAAAATTCACTAGCTTAGGGTTTTAAAGTAATTTCATGACCAATTTTTCTCCCCAGAGACAGGGTCTTTTCCTTTCTATCAGCAGAAACATGAGCAGAACATTATCATTCTATAAGAAAACAAAGATTACTAAAAAACAAGCTTTGGTTGCATTACAACAAACACCAACATTTCGCATTACAATGACCGGAGTGAAATTATGTCATACTCCACATGCTGTACAATTGCTCCTCTGTATTCTGTTACAGGTAATGGAAGCAGATTTTCCCTTTTGGAAATTTTTTTGCTGTTGTATCTCATCTGAACCAAGATTTGTTTCAAGATTCTATGTTGTACTGATTTTGAAGTAGATAATTGGTATAAAATTTATGCATAAATTGATAATATCAGCTTGTACTTACATGTGATACTTCAAGCTAATTTAAAATACTGGAGGTCTCAATTCTGAAGTCAAATGTACGAGCCAATGACTTCACAGCTGGGAACAATTTAAAATTGGAAACTATTTATAAATACAAATAAAATTATAAAAATTAATTATCAGCTCAATAAACAATGTGAACATGTGCATGTCCCAGATATCAGGAGAAATCGCTCAGTAAGGACAGATAATATATTTTAGAAGTCCTGGTTACAGATACTGCCCTTCAGAGCAGGAATGTTATATAGGAATCCCATATTACCCATCTACAGTTTCAGCAAAGCAACAGCCACGTGAAGGTACATTTGTCTGAAACAYGCACAGTTGTCTTCTAGTTTTAACTGCATTGTCCATTCACCTCCCCACACAAATCTCCATAGCCAAAAGAGAAGATACATACTGCTGTACATACAAGAGTATATGCTGTTTATCACCTCTACATGTAAAAAACACTTAAGCCATCCAGTTTTGGACTGGCAATAAATATGTGACAGAGATGATGAAACCAAACACACAGYACAGAAAACTATAAAGGTTAAATCACGAACCACCTAGAATAATAATTTCATTTCAAGCTTCTTAGAATAATTTTTCATATTGAAAAAAACATATTTCATAATGCAGAACAGCTTTAAAATATTCCCCAAACAGAAGACTATTTCATCAGTACTAAATCTGTAATATTAATAAAGCATAATATTGCAGTTGCTTCAGAGTTATTCTATGTAACATGTTATCTGTAGGAACATCTGATAAACACACATGAAAAAGTAATTCCGGTAATTCCTGACTATTTCAGTGTTTGTTTTTGTTTGTTGTTGGTGTTTGTTTGTTTGTTTGTTTTAAGTGCTCTAAGGCACCCCCAAGAACAAATACATTTACCTAAAAAAACCTATACTGAAAAAAATATATTTATTCTTTATTAATGCAGTGAATATTATGAAACTAATCCACTGTCTCCAAATAAAGAGCACAGCACTAGGAGGAGCAGGAAAGAAATTAGCTTAATCTAAATTACAATGCCTTACTTTAAAAAAATCTCTGGCCAACTTTAATTTCCTATTTGTTATGGTGTTGCATTCTGTAATCACAACTTAAAAGCAGTGAAAAGGGGTGACGTCTCAATCCCTTTCTTCCTGCCCTGATAGTCTCTTTCTGAATTTGCACTGCCTATGGCAGTTTTCAAACCCTTCCATATGTGACTTTAATTTAGTAACGGAGCAGTTAAACAAACAAACCAACCATAACCCATTTTCTGTTGTGATAGTGGGTTACACATTAATAAGACCTCCTCTAATACAGGAATCGAAAAAGTGTCAGTCCTAGCAAAAGTTAAGGAGCAGGAGTGTGCAACCAGAAGCTGAAAAGGTAAGTTTAACAGCACTGTAAGCTATTAGGTAAGGTCACTTACAGTTGTGGAACAGTTCTCTAAGGAGCACAAATAGTTCAGGCAAATCAGCTGGAAGCAGAAACTAGATTTTCTGAGGAAGACTTGCTGCAAGAGAAATTCAATAGTGCCGATAACACCACTTCAAAACAAGTCTCTGGGATCTTACAGAGTTAGAACCCTCAACCAATCCTGTCAAGTTTTGAGCTGGTAGAGAAAAGCTAGCCTTCAACTCCTTAGTATATTTTTCCACTTAGAAATAATTCTTTTCTTAACCATCTCTTCTTTAGTTTACATACTGGGAGATATTGATAAACATCGTGGGTTTCAATTACATCTGAAGCGTTTTAAYATACAAAAAACAATCCAACAAAAGTCCTCTCAGAAATCAGGCTAAATTAACTTCATTGCAAAGATTTTCATCATCACTGCATGCAACAGTCTTACAAGACACAGGGAATAATGTCTTTTTTCAGAAATCGTGCCCTCATACTTGGTAACAATGTGCGTTACATGACCAGTACCCTGCAGTTCCCGTGACTCCCTATTCCTACTTTTGCCTCACTGTGTCTGAGCTTTAAACTAGATCAGAGAACCAACCTGCCTAGGAAAAAAAAAAATAGCAGACAAAAAATTCCATTTCCCTCCCTCCCAGTGGAATTAGTTCTCTGATCTGATTCATTTTGTACCTGCAAAACCAGCTGCATCAGTATAATGAAGGAAGAGAAGAAGAAGTTGCTTAAGTTGGAAGGACAGTTAGGAACATCTTTGGAATCGCAGTTTGAGGAAAAAGAGTTTACATTTTCTCTGTACTCACTTTCTCTAACACACAAATACCCGTGACAGATTTGCCCTAGAGAAAAGAGCCAAGACTTAGCTAGAGGGAAATGCATTCATCTCTGCCTTTTTCAAAAACTCACTGACACTTGTAAATTTGATTAATCTGTAACACTACCTGTCAGCACTGGCATAAGTGACAGTAGGAAAGCAATAAGGAATCATGGTCTATACATCCAGATACAGTATTTTGCTACAAAAACCAACACGGTTAGAAGCAACATACCATGAACATTTAGATTAATTTTTAACTGAAACCAAAGCTGTGTCTTCAAATTCTTGTTCCAGCATCTACATAAAACTTTTTTTTTTTTTTTTAAGATGCCAAGAGGTTAGTTTCATTACTACATGGGAACAAGAAAGGTGCAGTTCTATATGAAGAATTGAGCAGATTAAACAACTCACTGATGCTGAAAAGGAACAGTCCCTCATACCCTCATCCTCCTCCTTCTGCTTACCTTGCACCAATTCAGGCTCGTTTTCTAACCCTCAATTTACTCTTACCAAAGACATCCAGAAAGAGGAAAATTCTTGGCTTAGGTTTTAAAAACAAAACAAAACAGAAAAAAMCAAACCCCACCAAAACAACTTCAAATATTTTTCTTTGTTAACTTTGTGGGGTTTTTTACTGAAGAACTGCAGTTTAATGATAATTAACACACCACACATGTGTGCATAGGGGAGGGGAAGAAAAAAAAAAAGCCTGAGTCAATACCCGACCTAAAATAGCTCAGTTTCGGACTAAACTGGTTTTTTGTTTTGATTTTTTTTTTGCTGTAGCAAACAAATGCTACAGGAATTTAATTAATSAGCTCCAATTCTTCCAACTTGCAATACTTGGACTAGACACGCAGCATAGAAGTATTAGGTGTGTATCTGTTCTTTTCCTAATGAAAATTGTTCCAACTTCTAACAAGTCATAGGTGTACTCCCCCCTAAAAAAACAAATCAAACCAATTAGATTTCACACAGACTCCAGAGAGGACCTGCTGAGATTCCAAAACCTTTCCCTCTGCTGCGGCGTGCTTCAGCTCGGGGCAGCACTTTCCCCACGGCTGCTCCCCGGCCAGAACCAGCCTCTCCCGCGTCCTCGGCGCTCCCCCTGCTGACACTTCCCCGGGAAACACGGGGAGAAGGAAGCAGCTGTAATAAGGGAGGGAGAGAATGACAGTAGATACAGCATGGCAAATAGGAGGAGATTGGGTTTACAAAAGCAGAGGTGAAGGAAGGAAAGGACTGGATGTTTATGAAGCATATGGGAAGACAAGAGCTACTGCGGGGAGGAAAAAATTTTGGCCCTTTAGTTTTTTTTCTCTTCTCTTCCTTTTCTGCAAGTCATCTGTTTCTATAATATAATCCCCTTCAGAACTTGGGATGACAATGCTTATTTCTGTCAGCAAAATGTATCTTTTACCATTTTTGATAGTGAGCTTTGATACACATCCACATTGTGGTTTGTTTTT